>VMDO01004594.1:105688-123181 GCA_007922755.1 Pedetes capensis
ATCAAAGATCATAGCCTTCAATATGGGTTACGACTAAACATCAACAAAACAAAAATCCTTACCACTGGGTCAGCACGCAACTTCACATTAAATGGAGAAAAGATTGAGGTTGTCCAAGATTTTACTTTGCTTGGCTCTATAATCAACACCCGTGGAAGCAGCAGTCAAGAAATCCAAAGACGCATTGCTCTAGGAAAAGGTGTGGCAAAAGACCTCTTTAGAGTATTGAAAAACAAAGATGTCACATTGAAGACGAAGGTGCGTCTGACTCATGCCATGGTATTTTCACTGGCATCATATGGTTGTGAAAGCTGGACATTGAACAAGAGAGACAGAAGAAGAATTGATGCTTTTGAATTGTGGTGCTGGAGACGTCTATTGAATATACCATGGACTGCCAAAAGAACCAACAGGTCTATCCTAGAAGAGGTACAACCAGAGTGCTCCTTGGAAGCGAGAATGGCCAAACTGTGTCTTACATATTTCGGACATGTAGTCAGGAGAGAACAATCCCTGGAGAAGGACATCATGTTTGGAAGAGTGGCAGGTCAACGGAAAAGAGGAAAACCCTCCACCAGATGGATTAACACAGTGTCTGCAACAATGGGTTTAAACATAAATAAGATGGTTTGCCTGGCACAGAATCGGCAAGTGTTTCAATGTGCTGTACATAGGGTCGCTATGAGTCGGACTCGACTCGACGGCACCTAACAACAACAACAACAACCATTTCATGGGGTTGCATATGATGTTATGGTACTGGAGGACAAAATGGAAGGTTCCTTGAAGGAATTGGTGGAACACAGCCTCAAGGAATTGATAGAATACCAATAGAGATGTTTCAACAAATATATGCAGCACTGGAGACGCTAACTTGTTTATGCCAACAGATTTGGAAAACAGCTACCTGGCCTACTGACTAGAAAAGATCCATTTTGTGCCAATTTAAAGAAAGGGGATTTATCCAAATGTGGAAAATTTTGAATGACATAATTAATATGACATGCAAGCAAAATTTTGCTAAAGATCATTCAAAAGTAACTGCAGCACTATATCAACAAGGAACTCCCAAAAAATCAATCCAGATTCAGAAGAGGGTATGGAACCAAGGACATCACTGCTGATGTTGGATGGATATTAGTTGAAAGCAGAGAATATCAGAAAGATGTCTGTGTTTTGTTAACTATGCAAATGAATTTGACTGTATGGATCAGAGAAAGTCATGGATAACATTATGAAGAATGGGAATAGTAGAGCACTTAACTGTACTCATGAGAAATCTGTTCATGAACCAGGAGGCAGTCATTCCAACAGAACAAACAAACACTGTCTGGTTTAAAGTCAAGAAGGTAGTGTGACGGGGCTTTATTCTTTTCTGGTACCTCTTCAATATCTATGCTGAGCAGATCAGAGAAGTTGGACTTTATGAAGAAGAATGCAGCATCAGGATTAGAGGAAGACTCATTAACAACCTGTGTTATGCAGATGAAACAACTGTGCTTGGTGACCATGAAGAGGATTTGAAATATTTATTGATGAAGATCAAAGAACATAGCCTTCAGTATGGACTGTACTTCAATATCAGCAGAAGAAAAATCCTACCACTGGGTCAGTACACAGCTTCATGATAAACAGAGAAAAGACTGAGGTTGTCCAAGATTTGGCTTTACTTGGTTCTATGACCAACACCCATGGAAGCAGCAGTCAAGAAATCAAAGATGCATTGTAGTGGGAAAAGTTGTTGCCGAAGTCTTCTTTAAAGGGCTGAAAAGTAAAGACATCACATCGAAGATGAAGTTGCTTATGATTAATGCCATGGTATTTTCAGTCACATCATATGGTTGTGAAAGCTAGATGTTGAATAAGGGAGACAGAAGAAGAATTCATTCTTTTGAATTATGGTGCTGGAGATGAATATTGAATATACCATGGACTGCCAAAAGAACCAACAGATCTGTCCTAGAAGTATAACCAGAGTGCTCCTTAGAAGCTAGGATGGCTAGACTGTGACTGACATTTTTTGGACATGTAGTCAGGAGGGACCAATCCCTGGAGAAGGACATCATGTTTGAGAGAGTGGCAGATCAATGAAAAAGAAAGAAAGACCCTCAACTATATGGATTGACACAGTGTCTGCAACAATGAAAAAGATCATGTGCCTGGCACAGAATCAGGGAGTGTTTGTTCTGTTGTACAAAGGGTTGCTGTGAGTGGGACCCAATCTGAAGCACCTAACAACAATTATTTTTAACACACTCCATTTTTCTACATCAAACACCACATGTAGTAAAAACATCTATTAGTATTCCTTTCAATATTACATTTGTCACCTTTATATTCCTTTTTATCTCTATTCTTATTCACCATTCTCTTTCCAGTAAACTAGTTGTCCTTTTCTGTACACTTAAGAGACTGCCTATTTGTACCAATCCCTTGATCTCTTTTACAAAACTTCAACCATATCCAGAAGAAAAAAACTTCATAAGATTTTCTGTTATGAATAAAAAAGTACTGCTTTCTTCATATTTGAAGCTGGAGCTGAGAAAATGGATAAGCTAAGGGTTTGAGTTATTAGGTATGGTGTAAAAGAGTTTTAGGAAATAACATTGTGTCATTCTCTGGGGAGAGGATTCTAAAGTATTTTTTGTTTTTGCCACTAACACAGTTAAACCTTTGGTTTCTGCAGAAGGATCATTTGGGTTCTTCCTTCTCTAGAATGAACTAACATGATGTTACATGAGGTGTTAAAAGTTTCTTATTTTGAACTCTCTCCACATGCTAAATTGTCAAAATCTTAGAAACAGAGAACTTAGAAGTTCTGACTTAATAATATATCATCAGTGTTCATTTTGTTTGTTAAACAATGGAAGATAAGTGAATGAATGAGAGAATAGAATTAAGCAACAATGAGTATACAAAGTAAGGAATTGCTTGGCCTTCCCAGACCTACCCTCCCTCCTTCCCTTCCCTTCCTTCCTTCCTTCTTCTCTTCTTTCTTTCCTGTTCCTTTTGTTTTTTGAGACAGGGTATTACTATGTTGACCAGACTGGCCTCAAACTTGCAATCTCAAGTAATTTTGAGATCCTCCTCACTCAATTGCCCAAGTGTTAGGATTACAGGCATGTACAACCACACCCAGATTCTTTCAAGAGTTTGATCACTTTGTTAACTATCAAATATATCCACTGCATGTTTTCTTGTTCCTAAAATTCCTGTTATTTTAATTATTCTTGTAGTTGAAAGCATCTTTTTCTTTGCATACCTTGCTTAAAATGAAAACATTTTAACTTAGAAGTAAAATATATAAACCTACTGGTATTTATTTCTTTTAAGCCTAAAGTAAGTCTTAACTTTACCACTCAGCAAGATTGAGCAAATTACTTGACCTCATTTCAACAGCTATGATTTTTGTCTTCAACAAATTTCTCACACCCAATGAGCTATTAGGAAGAAGAATATTTAAAAAAATAAACTAGAACTATGTTTTTGATAAAGGTCATTAAAAAGATACTTTGATTATTTCCAAACTTCACATCTCATCATCATTTGCATAAATGTGAGCATTATTATTTACAATCCTTGCTTCCTCTGTATTCTCTCACAACAGGGAATCAACAGTTAAAATTGTTACCTTTATTTGTAACAATGGGGTCAACAGTCAAAACATCAGCCAGGGCTGTAATATCCTTTCAAATGTAACAGATGGAAGCAAGTCAGAGGGTATAAAATAGTTACCTTATTGATGGCACCACAGAGGGAAACCCAGAGGTGCAATGAGTTTACACATTTAAACACAAACCATTGACCTAAGCAGAGTAGATTTAATTAATAAGTATGAAAAGCATTTTATTTATAAAACAAGCTTACTATCTTCTTCCCCTGTAGGTTCTGGTATTTGTACTATTTTCTTTCAAAATTTATAAAATGTTAAGTGTCTTGTCCTTTAGTTTCAAATCATACTTTGGAGAAAATATGCCTTCTGCTGTTGATGGAGGTCGGGTATAGATATACTGAAGAAGAGTTAAACTTTTAAAGGAAAGTGTGAGCAGCATTCAGTCATTCAGTAAATACTCATAAAAATTCTATGCCAATCTATGCCATATTTATATTCTCAAATATAAGCCAAACAAGACACAGAAGCTCTTTGTTCCCATAGGTATGAAAAATGAAAGAAAAAATTAAGCACAGAAGAGAATATCTGATAATTATACATTTATGATTGAAAATTACGATAGACTAAGTTTCTGAAACTTAGCACCACTGGCATTTTGGGCCATATAGTTTGTGAATGTGTGTGAGTAGGTGGAGGTTGTACTTCCTCATATTTTGAGGGATGGTTAGAGCATCCTTGTCTTCTATGCATCAAATATCAGCATCAGTCACCCTCATCTCAAAATTTTTCTCTAACATTTCCAATATACTTTGGGGGCCATATTGCCTCTAGTAGAGAACCACTAAAGTCAAGTGATTGCCAAGTCACTGGATAAATAGAATATCATGGTCACAAAAAGTGATTTAAGTGTAGATCTCTACTGTGGACAGATTGAGGTAATGAGAGTGGTTAGTATAACAGCTCCAAATGAGAGCAAGAATGTCTAGAGTGAGAGACAGAAAGAAGGTAATAGCAGTGTTATTTGTTCTGATGAGGCTAGCCACCAGCAGGACTAAACGTAGGTGGTGGTGGTGGTTGTTGTTAGATGCTGTCAAGTCATGTCTGACTCACAGCAACCCTTATAGGGTTTTCCATGGTTGATTGTTGTTTATTTTTTTGAGTCAGGGTCTTTCTAAGTTATGCAGGTTGCCTCTGGCCTTGAACTCGTTATCCTTCTGCTTCAGCCCCCAGAGTCACTAGGATTAGAGTTGTCCTGGCTATACACCTGGTGATTTTTCAGTGGATAGCATATAAAACTAATTTTGACGGGTACTTCTGTATTTTTATAAATATTTTTGAGCTCTGTTCTTAGGTATATTTAAGTTATTTAAAAAATTTGGTTATTAAGATTTTTGTTTACTGGGACCAGGACAATGCTGAGTCTAGACCTAAGTATTCTCCACTATATCACTATACCGAGCACTGTTACTTTTAATTATTTTGTGTGAATCTTTCCCCATCCTTATGTAGTCGTTTTATGTGTCAAGAGATGCTCTGCAGATCTCTTGCTCTCTCGTTCCCTCTCACCCCCCTCTCTTGGAGTCTATCAGGTTCCGCCTGGGTTGCTCCTCTCTGCCTCACAGCCTGGATACTCTCTCCAAGCGGTAAGTTGGAACAAACACAGGACTGTCCTTACTGCATCTGAGGAATCATCATCCTTCTCTGCCAATGTCCAGTGTCTCCCATAATATTGTTTTATATGCTTAGTCAAGTTTGTACTTTTTTTTCAAAAGACAAAATCTTTTTTCTACTATTTCTTGGCTGGAAGCAGGACTCAAGATATTTTCAGAAGATTTGGCCCAGAGAGAGATCTCATCCAGCAATAGCAGCTGAAATTGAATATGTGTCAGACTTTTATACTTGGTCTTCTAGGAATTTTAGGAACAATACTGAGCCCTTTGTGTGCACTGTATTTTCCCTCAGTGCTCCACCCCAACTTCTCAGTTTTTCTACTTCCATTTTGGGAAGGTTTGCTCTTAACAGATTCTGCATCTTGATATTTCTTTAATGGAATTGAAACGCCATCCATGCTGATGAAGTTTAAAGAAATGGACTAACTACAATAGTAATTATTAATTAATTTTGTAACTGTCTTAGTTTTCTATATAATCTTTGGTCAGGAGCATATAATCTCATTACAAGTAAAGGGACTATGGTAAGCTTTAATAATTTTCTATTTTAATCAACTGTTATCTTCAAATTAAAACAAAACAAGACAGTTTCAAACACAGTATTAGTTTTCTCAATATTTCTGGATAATTTACTTCAAAGCCCATTCTCTGGAAACTCCTATAGGCTGGGCTTTTGTTGTTACTGCTGTTATTGTCACTGAAGATACACTAATGGATATAAAGTTGCCAGCTTTCCCTCCCTTTTCTTTCTGATACATTTATTAATTATTACTGGATTATGCACAGTTTCTAGTAGTTCTTTTCAAGCTTTTAATAGATAATATTCTATGCCAAACAAGGTATCACTGCTGCTCCTAAGCAATAGAAGAATTGACTTTATCTGTTCATCATCTCTCCACTTCTGTATAAATAACATTTTCCTTGTGACTGTCACCAGACTGGTTGAAAAATATTAACAAAAATGCTATCTTTGGCAAGTGGACATGTGCTAAAGAATTTATCAAAGATCACTTCTTAGTACCAGTACTCAGAAAGAATGCTGGATGACAAATTGCTGCTGTTGTGAGTTCCTAGAGTTAGTATTTAGAAAACTTAGTACTTATGTCATCCTTACTGAAATACAGCTATTACTGTCAAGTGTTAGCTAGAATCTTTTCTTCTGTAAAACTCAGACTCTGAATGGTTCTTTTATACTTTTTGCAAGTGACGATAAAGTATGGATTCTTATCCCAACCCATTTTTGGATTGAGTGGGAGAAAGAAATTCTGACAGTTTCTTCTGATTTTGCTCTACAAATACTACAAATACAATAGTTTTTTTGATATCCAGCTTTCCACGTGAGAACTGCCTCAGGCATAATTTCTTTTGAAGTGATAGAAACTAAGTTTAAATTTTTTAGAGAAGATAAATTTAGTGTCTTAAGTAACTGGAGAGTCTGAAGTTAGAAGCTAGTTTCAGGAACCCAGATATTGTCCTCAGAATTCATAAGATCCATACTTCCTGATAATACTTTCTTCTATGTTGTTTGCTCTCAGGTAGTTTCTCTTTATGAGGTGGTAAAGATAGTCCTCCATCCTTTGGTTTTTACTGTCCTTAATGTCTTTAATCTCAGAAGGATTTAGACCCCCCTTTTTTCTAGTATCCATATCAATTTGCACCCAAAGATCTATAGGTTCTCATGTGATTACAATTCCATCTCTAGAGCAATGCATATAGCCAAGGAATGAAGTGATAGGATGAAGCCTCTGTCAGGTATGCACCCTAGTTTGACACAATGGAGTCAGCATAATAAAACCACACAGAGCAGTTCATCTCAAGAAACATTGACTTCCAGAGGAGAAATAATAAATTCTGGGTACACAAATGTAACGAGTGCTTACCCTTAATTCTTCAGATGTGCTTCTGTGATATGGCCTGTCTTATTCTATGTAACCTAAGCTTCTTGTGTGGAAACTGAATTCTCTTAGGTTCAGAAAATATGGCACCTATACTATGGTTAGTATGTGACTGAGAGCTATGGCTTCCTGATATCTTGTTTATTTTGTTCTTTATGAATTAGCAGTATCTCCCATTGGGTACCATTTGTGAGATTAAGCTAACTTTTGTTTTCTGTATCATTCTGGTGATATTTCGTCATTTTATTCCTGATATTCCCACCTACCCACTACCTTTCAGCTTTTTACTTTGATGTCCTTCTATTGCACATCAATTTTTTGTTGAGTTGTTAAGTTTTTTAATGCAATTTATAATTGTATATGAGTTTAATATATCATAAATAGAAGCAAATAAATAATAAGCATTTTTACTAGGTATAAATAAAAGATAGGGAAATGGTATATGAAACTGGTAAAGTAATGTGCTAAAGCTTTGATAAAGGATTTTATCTGTACTCCATTTCAGACATTTATTAGGAATTTATGAGGTTCCTAGTAGATCAGTAGGCCATGGAGAAAAATAGCAAGAGAGTAGCTGTTATTTATCTGGGTTACTTATCTGGGTTACAATCAATGAGATTGTAAACTGATTCAAAAGATGCACAAGCACTGAATAAGCACAAATGTAAGAAAGAACAATCAACTGTATATGTGCTATGATGTAAGAAAAACGTTATCAAAATTGATAAACTGAAGTCCTAAGAGTGGAGCACCCTGGTAGTAAAAGAAAGGTTTGTCTAGTCTGAAAGACAGGAGTTGTATTCATGGACCTCATTTCTAGCTAATAGCAAAGGATAAAGGTACAAGGGGAAAATGATCCTAATATATAAGTGGTAATGAAGAGTACGAAGGCTGCTTGAGAAGAATATAGGGTTTATGTTAAAAAATAGTGAGAAATACCCTGGAAACTGCTATGGGATGTGAAGCTTTATTAGTATGAAAAGTTTGGAAGCACCTGGACAGACCAAGTTACACATTAGGAAGAGGAAACTTGGCACCAAGTAAAATTTGGCACCAAGTAGCTGAGCCAAGACTCAGCGCAGATCTTCCAGTAGGAGGAAAGATGTGTGAAGTCCATGCAGTCAAATCAACACAGAGGATCATATTTACATCCCAAAGAACAAAGAAAAGTAACTAGTTTGAGCAGGTAGACCAAGACTAGAGGCATCTGGTCAGAAAGGAGGCAATGACTAAATGTGTTGCTTCTATATTCAGAGATCCAAGGATCCAGTGGAAGGTGGAATGTTGGTTATTTTCAACTCAATTCAGCAAATATGCAACCAGGTTCTGGAAGGAAGAGACTTGTGCAAACATTTTAGAGACACAGGGAGGTAAAACATCAGGTTGGAGCACAGGTAAAATAACTGGAATGATGAGTTGGAGAGATGAGAAAATGAGAAGCAGATCTGACTTGCTAGTAAGATAACTATTGCTAAAGCTTGTTTCCTTTTAACTCTCTTTTCAAGACTAGAACTGAAGCTGTGTGTGAGTGAGAGAATACCACAGATCTACCACATTAGTACAGTTCTATATTCTGATTTTCTGTCTTTTCTTATATGTTCTAAACATATTTTTATTAACATTCTCTTAAAAAAAACTTTCTCGCAAGAATCTAACAGTGATTCCTGCCCCCTTGATTTTAGCATAGGAATTTCATTGACTATATGATTTTAGACAAATTGACTAATGTCTCTGAACTTTGTGCTATTCCTCTGAAAAGATGAAAACATTGCCTCTCAGAGTTTTGTAGACCAAATAATGTCAACCACATCATAGTAAGCAGCAGAAAGTTACATAAAATACATGCATATTAATTCAAGGTTTTTTTCAGCTGTTCACTACTTTCATTTTTCTTCCTTTTATCTTTTTCTGACTTCTACAAATGAAACCTGTGCAAGCTAAGAAAAGCCAGGAGTAGCTGATCCAAAAGTTACTCTCCATGTGAAGACATTCCATCATGAGTGAAATTTGGTATGAGAAGAAGGATCAGGGAACTTGGACCCAGCAATTCTTGTGGCTTTGCTGTGATAGTTAAGAATCACTGCCAAACTATGACAGGAGAAGATAATAAAACAGAAATTGCAATCTTTTCACTGTGGCTTGAAATCTTTTCATGATGTAATCTATGATCTCCAGGTTCCATTTCTTTCTCCCTTTTTCCCTCTGCTCCAGCCATGCTGGCCTCCTCATGTCTCCCAAATATGAGATTCTCTTGCATCAGGGATTTTGCACTATCTGCTACTTCTGCATTGCATGTTTTTGCAACAATAGCTGTGTGCTTAATTCCTCCTCTGCCTTTAAGTCTTTGTTCAAATCCCACCTTCTCTATAAGGCTACCTTGGCAACAATATTTCAGTTACAACATTTTCCTCCCTGCCAGAGCATTTCCAGTCCCCTTTACTACTTTATCACTTTCCTGTCTAAACTAGTCTAATTTAGTCACCTTGTGACATACTATATGATTTGGCATTATGCTTATTATTTATCAATTGTCTTTCTTGATGGAATGAAAGCTCTGTAAAGAAAGAAGATTTTGTCAATTTTGTTCATTATTTTAACCCAAGTTTTGATATGGTAGACTCTCAAACACTTGTTGAATTAATAAAGCTTATGATTCACATGAGAAATCTGGGACTTTTACATTAGCAACTTAACAAAACTCATTAAGTGATATGGCTGAATTTTTTTAATGAGAAAATAATTTTTTTCATTGATAGGGAGACAATACTTATGAAAGAGAATCTAAAACTAACTTTAAAATAAAATCTGATAAAAGTCGACCAAAGTAATTTCAAAGTGGAAAATGTCTGTGACATCTTGTAACTGGAACATAGGGTCAGGAAGATTAATTTGGTGACAGATACAATACCAAGGGGCATGAAGTCTCCTTTAAAAAATGGTTTTTTTACAATAAGGAGATACAATCAATCCAGAGTCTTAAGTAGGGAAAATGACTATGATGTGTATAGATTTCATGGGATAAATATTACTTGGTCCAATCAGAGTGTAGGGATAATAAAAGCACCAGAGGGAGCTGCTTGATATGTTTGTTTTTCATTCTGATAAAGGAGAGAGTTGGTAACCACAATAGTGAAGAACCAGGAAATAACTTGGGAAAAGAGATAAAATCAGAGACTACAGAAGTAGGTCTACATGTCTAAGAAGCGATTCTTTCTGAAGTGATAGTAATGATTACCATAATTTTAAAAACTGAGTAAAATTTACAGGTCTTCTTGCTTCAACTAACATGTGTAAGAGACAGTTTTAATTCATTCAGGATGCATATATCATACTATCATGATTTATTTGCATATATACAAGACTACTCTGAAAATATATTTTTGAAAAGCATTTTAAATTCACTATTAGATTTTCCAAATATTGAATAGATCCTTAACACCTACAATTATTATGAAAAGTCACAAAAGGTAAATAGAAACTTCTTAATGTCCAAAATATGTACTTTAAATTAGCTTCATTAGTCATCTGGTATTTGAATCTAAGAGTTTTCTTGTCTTATCATAGGGATCCCCACTACTGGTCCAGTGAAGCACTCATGTGTTTATGTGTGTGAGAGTATATGTATCAATGTATATAATTTGAATATACAAAGAATTGACCAAGGAAAAGATAAAGAGTGTGTGTGTGTGTGTGTGTGTGTGTGTGTGTGTGTGTGTGTGTGTGTGTGTTTCTGTGGGGCTGAAACCAGGGTCTTATGCATACTTTTTCCAAGTGTTCTACCACTGAACTTTACTCCCAGCCTCTTTTTTGCTTTTTATCTTGAGACAAGGTCTCAGTAAGTTATGCACGCTGCTCCTGGCCTCAAACTTGCAATCCTCCTGTCCCTGCTTCCCTGGGATTATAGGTGTGTACCCTCTCTCCTGCTGCAAAAGATCAATAGCAGGTAAGAAATGGTTTAACTTTCTCAGTATTAGGGTTTTTACTTTTTCTGTTCCTAGTAAGCATTCATTTTAGGAAATAAGAAGCTTGTGGGATTTTGTTCTTAAATGGATTAGTGATTTCAACAATTTAATATAGATCAAGGTTATAATTCTTATTAATAAAATATAAGTCAGTAAGATAGATTTTATATGATGAATTTTATGATATGTATTCTGCAGAATCCTCATTTTTGAAAACAACATTTAACTTGTTTTAGAGAATGATACATAGAACTCGACACTGAGCACTGCTCTTCCAGAAACTCATTCTACTCAGAGCAGACCTACTGCCAGGTGGCCATCACCATGTGATTTTATGGAACTCAGTTCTTGTGATTAGCACATCAGGTGAGGGGTACTCACCTTGATGTCTGCAGTCAAACTTCTCCAAAATCATTTGGGGTCTTTTTTAGGAATCAGAGAATATGCACTGGATTAAAAAAAATTAACAGAACAATTGCTAATTACAGGTAATGATTTTGGACAATTTTTTTCAGTATAGAATACAGAAACAAGAGTTATTCTTTTTCTTCTTCTTTTTAATTTTTTATTATTATTTCTTTTGTTGGAAATGTCATTTAAAAATCACACTGTTTCTTTCTTCTCTTCCCACCAGTAGAGCAGGCAAAATTGGACTTGCCTAAAGTGATTGTTAGGACTGTATTCCTCTGCAAGAAAAGATTCAACACTGATATATTTTCTTCCTGCATGGCATCTTCTAGAAACTCATGCTTTACTAGCACATAAGGATTACAAAGCACTGGCAGAAAACTGTCACAATTTAATTTTAAGGTGGTTTGAAGGTTAGGATTAGTAATTCTAGAAAAGCTCGATTTCTAACTCTGTTCACAAATAAACAAAGGGAAGAAAAGGGGGAAAATCAATTTAGCATGGTCATTGATTAGGCTTTTATTTACATCTTTATTGTAAAGTTAGTAATTGATTCAAATTGAACTCTCCAGTTTTTGTGAGACATTGGTGTCTATCAGCAACAATAAAAAGTTATAAATTTCACAATTGTATATGAAATTGAAGATATCTTGATTTTATTTTAACTTGATCTATGATTGTATAAATTTTTGAGGTACAATATCATGTGGTTTATGAAAACAATATTGAATTATTAAATGAAATTATTTGATATCTTGGTTTTATATCAGGGCCCCAGGTTCAGCCAATGTATTTGACTGCATACTATACTTATCTTAAATTCACCAATGCCACATTTAACATACATTATTGAATGAGCTAGCTTCTGTGTTATATACTAGAAATATAAACCATTATAAATTGCTTAATAAATTAATTGAGAATTTTAGAAATTCATGTTGGGGAAAATTTAATGCAAACATTCTTCTACCGAAATTGGAAATTTTCTGTTTCTGTTGCATTGCAAATTAGTTTTTGTTGTTTGTTTATTTTGGTACTGGGGATCAAATCCAGGGTCCATGCATACTGAGCAAGTGCTCTACCACAGACCTACATCCCACCACTGCCCAAAAGGTTTTTTTAAAAGCTTTTTCATTGGCATTAGTAAGAAGCAAGAGATTCCTGCTTACCTTCAAAGTTCTATGAATAATCTTTGCTTTTAGAAGAAATCAGGTATACTTTTCTGACACTTTCCAAAGATTTAGCCATTTTATATTACTAAAAATGTGAATTGATATAACTGACACATAGGTACTCAAGAATGTTGAATTTTCTCCTTATGCTATTATACCAAAAAGAGCAAATCAAAGACTATAGCATTTCACATCTGTTTCTGGGAACAGGAAGGAGACTGCAAAACAACCATAACCAATAAAAATTCATTTTATAGAAATATTTTTAAAAGGATTATGGAAAATTGTTTTTAATATAAACTTGAGAAACATCAGATTAAACAGAGAAAAGTCATACTTCCTTATTGTTGGACTTCCAAAGCCTTTAATATTTTAATGTGTAAGATAAATCTCCAAGACAGGTGTGCTCAGCTTTTCTCAAGCCAAATATCGTCCCAGGACAGGATATTTTCTTCTTTTTTTCTATAGATCATCTACTGGAATTATTGTTCCAAAGAAAACACTTTTGAATTGCTATGCAGTGTGCCGTTAGCCTCAAAGATTAGACTGGGATTTAAAAGGCAAGTGTATCCACATTTTAATATCACACATGTGATATATCTGTGGCTCTCTGGGTGAAAAAACATAGTCTGAAGAAAATGATAAGAATCAGTGATATTTCTGAGAGTGGGTATTGTTTTTATGGGCAGAGTTTGCAGATGTGCATTTTAGCATCTGACTGTGGGTATTTTGCCAGGGAACTTGAATTATAAGTATTAGTGAAACAAGAAGAAATATTTGCTTAGTATTTTTAGCCTCTTTTCTAACTTCAGTTTGCCCTGGTCCAAATATTCTCTTATTCATCACTGTGCTTCCAGTTTGTTAAAACTGTAAATGTCACTTGCCCAGATTGAGCGGAAGTTAGTAGAGTAGATCTGATGCATTATTTATATTTCAGTTTCATATCACACTGTGACTGAAGACCCCAAGGCTCTAAGAACTTTTCAATAAAGCAAAAATAATGTGAGTTTCGTATATGGAATGGAGAAGATAGGATAAAGGAAGGAAAATGAGGGGCTCAGGGAAAATTTAGTGAATACTGAAAATTCACCAGAGTTTATGTGTTAAAGCAAAAAGTTATGTGCTATATAACAGCATTTTATCCAAAAATGGACTAAAAGCCAAGTACAGTGGGACATGCCTGTAATCCCAGAAACTCAGGAGGCTGAGGCAGGAGGATTGTGAGTTCAAGCCCAGAGGCAGCCTCCACAATTTAGTGAGACTCTTCTTTCAAATTAAAAAATAAAGCTGGGCGCGGTGGCGCACCCTATAATCCCAGCGGTTGGGGAGGCGGAGACAGGAGAATCTCAAATTTGAGTCCAGAGACAGTCTGCTTAACTTAGCGAGACCCTGTCTCAAGAAACAAACAAACAAAAAAAGAGCTGGGGGCACAGCTCAGTGGTCCAGTCCTTGCAAAGCATGCAGGTGCAAGGCCCTGGGTTCAACACCCAGTACCACAAATTAATTAATTAATTAATTAATTTTAAAAAATAATAAAAACAGGCTAAAGTGCAGCTAATTGGTGGAGCACTCACCTAGCATTTGCAAGGCCCTGGGTTGTAATCCCTAGTACTGAAAAAAAGGAGACAAAAACAAAAAGATTGTACGGTGGTCCCATAAGGTTAAAATGAAGCTGAAAAAATCTTATCCCCTAGTGATGTCACAGATGTGCCAACATCATCAGTAAATGCATGACTCACATGTTTATGGTGATACTGGTGTAAACAAACCTGCATCATTGCCAGTCATATAAAGTATAGCACATACAGTTATGTATGGCATATAACACTTGGTAAGGATAATAAACAACTGTGTTACTGATCTGTGTATTTACCATGTTACTTTTTGTTATTTTAGAGTGTTTTCCTCTTACAGAAATATATTGTTGTTGTTGTTGTTAGGTGCTATTGAGTCGGGTCTGACTCACAGTCACCCTCATAGAGTTCTCAATGTCTGATTGTTTCAAGATTGCTTAGGGAATGGATTGCCACATCCTTCTGTTTCTGTGGTACTGGGGATCAAACTATGGTCCTCAGAGAGAGCAGCGCAGCACTCTACCAGCTGAGCTAAACCCCAGCCATATATATATATATACATATATATATATATTTGTAAAACCCTGTGCTTTATTACCACAGCAGTAGCCTCATACATCTCATGCTTATGGCATCTCCAGATTGCACCATTTCCCCTGTGTTTGGTTTAACCTCATGTTATTTTGTTCATCATGGCCCTGGGAGCAATAGAATACATCATATATATGTATATCATATAGTCTAGAGAGCCTGAAGCCATACAATGTAGTGTCTGATCCCATCAGATCTTGGAAGCTAAGCAGGGTTGGGCCTGGTTACTGCTTGGATGGGAGACCGCCTGGGAACACCCAGTGCTGTAGGCTTGGGAGAAGGACCCGGCAACCCACTGTCAAAAAATAATCAGCGATTGAAAATCCTGTGAATATCAGAGAAGTACTGACAATAGTGTTTTGTCTGTTGTACATAGGGTTGCTATGAATTGGATACCGACTCTATGGCACCTAACAACTACAACATAGTCTAGGGACGGTAGGCTATGCCATCTAGGCTTGTGTGCAATAGTAACATAATAGCATACAGAAGTAAAATGGCACAGAATAAGGTGTCTCATCTAACACTATGTGTAGTATCAATTCAAGAAAGATGTGCCAATGACAGCCCCTTACAAGCAAGAGAGCAACTTCATGTGTCATGCCCTCTTTTGTCATGCCCTCAAATTGACAACATATTCATTCCTTCCCAGATGCTATCTTGCCACTTTTTAATACTGAAAAGTAATAAATCTTTCAACATTGTTAACATCCAGACAATCTGGTTATTTTACATATTTTATTAAATATGGTACGTGCTCATAAAAGATCTTAGGTTTCTTCATAGGATTGAGAACTATTGATTCACTTATTACCTTACAGGGTGAAGGGGACTGAAACATTTCAAACACTAAATAAGACTCTAAGGATGGTCAGAGTATAGGAGGAAAAAAAAACAGGAGGAAGGCATCTGATGTTCCTCTTAGGTTCAGAAGTTTTTGCCTTCACAGAAAGAATGTTGTTGTTGTTAGGTGCCGCCAAGTTGGTATCTGACTCATAGCGACCCTCATAGGGTTTTCAATGGCTGACTGTTTCGGGATTGCCTTGGGAGTGGATTGCCAGGCCCTTCCCCCATTTTTGCGGTGCTGGCAATTGAACTCAGGACCTCAGAGACTGCAGCGCAGTGCTCCACCAACTGAGCTAAATCCCAGCCCACAGAAACAATAGACGTGGCAATTATCAGCTGAAGAAGTAAGACACACGGAATGATCTAATTATAGACTAGGGCAGTGGAATCATATGTCCTCCATTCAAATTAAGTCACTATCCTCTCCTAGCAGAGTGACTTTGGGCAGGTTTTGAACTACTCTACCCAAGTTTCAGTTTCCTTATTTGTAAAATGGGTCTAATAATACCCACCTCATGAAATTGTTGGAAGGCTATTGATTTCTTTTACATAAAGTACTTAAAATTCTGTCATATAGGAAGAGTTTAATAAATAGTAGCTATAATTATTTTTATCATCTCAAGTGATTTTTTCCATGAATTATTTCCTTTCTTCTTCCTGTGTTGATTTCCCTTCTACACTAGCTCCTTCCTTACAGTGGCAAGTTCCCAAAAGTGAGAAAAATTATTTCTTGAACATAAGCTATTATCTCATCTTTCTCCTTCCCTTCACTGCCACAATTCATTACAGATCTATCTTCTTCATTCCTCCCAAATGTAATCTTCCTTTATATCTCTCTAATCTAAATACCTCTGACCCCTAGTGCACCACTGAAACAGCTTCCACTAAATTCACCAATGGCCTCTTAATTTTAAGTGCAGTGGAACATTAATTGTTTTGCCATTGGTGTCTTTGATAATCTTAAATCCTTTCTCCTTTTGTCCATTTTCCTTCATAGTTCTCTTTGCCCTTCCTGATCCTCTTCAGTCACCTTAACTGACTTTTCCCTCCAGTTACCATTTTCTTTTTGTCATCTCCCTGTCTCAAAGTTAAGAATTTTTAAGTTCAATCAAGATACAAATACATTTTATGAAGCTACCATCACACTGATACCCAAAACAGGAAAAGATTCATCTAAGATAGAGAATTATAGACCCATCTCCCTTATGAATCTAGATGCAAAAATATTCAATAAAATTCTGGCAAACAGAATACAACAGCATACGAAAAAGATTATTCACCATGACCAAGTGGGATTTATACCACAGATGCAAGGCTGGTTTAACATACATAAATCAATTAATGTAATCCAACATATCAAGAAACTAACAAACAAAAACCACATGATCATCTCAATTGATGCTGAAAAGGCCTTCGATAAAGTGCAACACATTTTCATGATAAAAACACTGGAGAAAATAGGTATAACAGGAAAATACCTTAATTTCATAAAAGCCATTTATGACAAACCTACAGCCAACATTATAATAAATGGAGAAAAACTAAAACCATTTCCTCTTAGAACTGGAACAAGACAAGGATGTCCTCTCTCTCCTATTCTATTCAACATAGTAATTGAAGTTCTGGCCAGGGCAATCAGACAAGAGAAAGAAATCAAAGGGATACAGATTGGCAAGGAAGAGGTCAAATTATCATTATTTGCAGATGATATGATTATATACTTGAAAGACCCCAAAACCTCAATCAAAAAACTTCTGGATCT
>VMDO01004595.1:0-18332 GCA_007922755.1 Pedetes capensis
AAAGAAAGAAAGAAAAAAGAGATATCTAACATTTGTGAAGAACTTCAGTGGAAGTATTAAAATGAACATTTGTGAACACAATGATGATGAGTTTTTGCTCTTCTGTGAATGCAGTAGTTTTCCACTGCTGCAATAACAAATGTTGCAAACAAGTGGCTTAGAATGATATAACTTTATTCACTCCGAGTTCTGGACACCAGACGTCCAAAGGGCATGGTTGTTTTCTCTGCTTGGACTCACTCATGTCTAAAATCGAGGTGTCGGCCATCAAGCTCTTTTACTGGGGAACTCCGTGAAGATCCCACCTGCAGTTTCATTCAGGTTGTTAGCTCAATTTAGTTCCATGCAGTTGTAGACTCAGGGCCCTGTTTCCTGGCTGGCTGTTCTCAAATTCTAGAGGCCACCATATACCCTTGTGGGTCGCCCCTCCCCAGCGGCCAGAACCGGGCTAGCTCTCCTCCTCCCACCGGGATCAAGACCCCACATTGAGGGTGACTGGCAAGTAGTGGGAGACGGAGTCAAGGACGGAAGGCTTAGGGATGCATTCGGTACAGATTTTATCGTACAGTTCCCATCAAGAGAGAAATATGGCCCCCAAGCCCACCCTTCGGGATGGCAGCAGAAGTGTCGTGGCTCCAGCATGTTGGTCAGTGTCCCAGCCCACGGACATCCTCCCGGAGAGTCGGCTTCCCCTCCTCCGCTGCTGGTGCCCGATGATCTCTGTCTCAATCCAGTGATGAAGTGGCCTCTGCTGTGGCAGGCAGTCTTCTCTATTGGTCTGGTGAGCACGACCTCCGCGATGATGGGGCAGCAGGACTGTGTAGTGGTACAGCACGGATCAGACGGCAATGTAATGGTTTGGCGGTGGAATGGCGGCTGAGTGCCCTGTGCACTGTCCTTATATAGTAATGGCCTCAAAGTGGCAGTCGGCCAATCATATAGTAGCGGGAGGGGCTGAGCACAACCAATTAGGAGTGACATTCAAATCACTGGGGGCCATCTTGCCTCAGCCCAAGATCAGACCTCCAGGTGGGCTAGACAGGCCCCTATCCAAACCAAGCCTCCTCTCTATCCCTTGGGGCTATCCCACAATTCCCTGCATTCCCTGGCCGTGACTCCCTTTCTTTGTCCTGCAAATCATAATGGAGTTCCTCTTCCTTCATTATTGCCCTTCTCTCCTGCTCCCTGTTCAGTTACAATTCTTAGTCTGATGCTTCTGCCTTCCTTTTTTGCTTTATGGTTTATGGTTTATGTGATTACATTAAGCATACTCTGAGATCACATCCCTATCTCAAGGTTAGTTGATCAGTAACCTTATTTCCATCTTCAGAGTCCCTCTGCAGCAATACCTAGATTCATATTTGATTCAACCAAGGGAAGGATTCCTAGAGGAGCATCTTTAGAGTGCTCCCTACAACAATGAAGAACAAAAAGTGCAGATACACATATAGATGCTACAGAAGCCTTGATTGTAAAATGTAAAGACTGTGAGCTGCTTTGCTTGGCTTTTCAACATTATTCTTAAGTAGCAATCAGACCAGTTTATGAGCTTGAAAGACTTCATTGGTACTTTTCTTTATGAAAGCCAGCTCCTATTTTCTTTTAATAAATCTTCCAAAACTTTCTCCCAGAGATTTTGAAATCTATTTCAATACATCAATTAAATATATATCCATCTCTCTTTCAGGGAAAAAAAAAAAGGCCAAGTCACCTTAATTTTACTGAGTTTTCTGTGTATTTTCTCTCATATGAAGTACAGATGTAATCTTACAGTTTTCCTTTCTTTTTCTGGCCCTCACCATTTCTATACTACACATTTTTACTCTCAAACAGTGGACCACATTTTTAACTGATCATTGGCCAAAAATTCAGTTTCTAGAGAATGATATTTATATAGCCAGGACTTGCACAGTCATCTCTGGCCAAGTTATTGGAGCCTGGATTTTTAGTATTTATTACACATTAAGGCCGTTAGTGAGGCTTCAAAAGTCTTAAGTTCATAAGATAGCAATTTGTGGGCATGGGTAAATTTCTAAGGGATTAAAAGAAAGAGTTTTTAAAAATTTTTTGTTTGCTTCCTTCCTGTTTGGACACAGCATTTAGGCTGTTTTGATATGAGGATCGTTTTTAATTAGTTTTTTGTTGTTGCTTTGTTTTTTGTTTTTTTTAACCACAAATATAAAAAGCTTTTTCTTTCCTGGGTGGAATTAAAGAAGACCTTCATTGTCCGTTTGCACTGCGGTAACAAAGGATAATTAGTCCGGTGGCTTATAAACACCATGTATTTATTTCTCATAGCTCTGGAGGCTAGAAGTCTGAGCTCAGAGCACAAGCATGGATGGGTTCTTGTGAGAGTTCTCTTGTAGGTACAGAGAGCCTCTGCCCCTGTGTCTTCACAGGGCAGAAAGAGAGCTAACTGGCTCTCTGGCATCTCTTTGGCAAGGACACTAATTCCATTCATGAAGGCCTCACCCTTATGACCTAATGAACTCCCAAAAGCCCCGCTTCCTCATACCATCACACCGAGAGGATTTCAGCATTTGAAGGTAGAAGATCTGAACATTCCGTCCATCCCAAAGAGCAAAACTGCAGAGAAGGACAGACACCCCCAGGTGCTGGCCTGGAGACACAGAGCAGCTGAGGCCTTATCTTCCTCCTTCCCTACCTTGGCTGCTGATTTCAATCAGTCCACACCAGCCCAGTGGGCAAGGACACTGAAGTCAACAGAAGCCCCCAGAATACAATACTTCACTAGGCTGGGGCATTGCCTAGAGCACCTCTGAATATACTTGCAGTTTTTGGGTGGCTGTTATTGGTCCTAACCTCTCAATAAGTGATCAAAGCAATCATGAAAACAAGACGTCTGCCTGAAGGAAGCCTTACCATCTAGATAAGTGAGCTTTTCAAACATCACATGGATTCCCAGCTTTCATAAGTCTTTGAAGTATGATTTGTTAAATTTTCCTACAAGTAAATAAATTAAAAGATTGCTTGTCTGCATGTGGGGAATTAGGTGATGGAGTGACATGAAAGTTAGAACGATTGTTTTAATAGTCACTATTAATTATCCAGAACATAGCGCCAAATCTTAAAAGTCTTCAGACCTCCAATCTGACATTTCAAAGCCAGGTAGCCAATGATTGATAATCCCTTATTAATCAGTATTGTTCTTCTACTTCTTAGAAGACAGAAGGCTTCAAATGCAAGGAATTGGATTCCATCAACATTGCCTGCTATTTATGAAGCTGTACGATGCTTGCTTTCTTGGAGCCCACTTGCTTGGTGAAGTGAATATTGCATGTCTTATCTTGCAATGATTCCTAGCATACTGATTTATTTTATATATTTTAAAGTACAGGTCAGGCTGGGATTTAGCTCAGTTGGCAGAGCACTGCACTGCAGTCTCTGAGGTCCTGAGTTCAATTCCCAGCACCACAAAAATGGGAGAAGGACCTGGCAATCCACTCCCAAGGAAATCCCAAAAAAGTCAGCCATTGAAAACCCTATGAGGGTCTCTATGAGTCAGATACCGACTCGACAGCACCTAACAACAAGAACAATCGATGGATAAGGACTTTGGCGGTAGGTTGAATAATCCTTTCCCCTTCCTGAAATCTGTGACTATGCCACCTTACATACCAAAAAGGATTTTGTGATGAGAAGTTTATTATGAATTATCTGGGTGGGCCCCATATAGTCACAAGAGAGTCACAAGAGGATCCAAGTCAAAGAGAATTAATTCAGGGCACCTAACAACAACAACAACAAAACACAGGTCTTACGACTTTTCGTATGAAATCGCATCTTGTTGATGAGGAATAATCTGAATTAACAGAGAAGGAAGAAAACACTGGATTTTATCCATTTTTTAACCTAATTTGCTTTCGATCCAGGACATTGTCTTTTAGCTGGTGCATTTGTAATTGGGCCACAGCTGGCAAATCATTTAGCAGGCACAGAAATGCTTGCTTCTGTGATGGCTGTCCTGGGCACTTGATGGGAAGATGAGTGGCCACATCCCAGGCTGAATACAGAGGTTTCCAACGTGTGATGCATCCTGAGTTTCTGAGCCCTCCATAAATACATGAAAGTAAGACTTTGGGCTTTTAGTGGAATACAGGGTAAGAGGGCTTTGGCCTGTGAGTTGGACCCCTTGGCACCATCACAGCACAAGAAGTGACCACTAAAAGATCAAAGCCAGGGAGTACAGCTCACTCCTTGAACATAACCAGTTAAGAAACAACCGTGACTGTCCCGTGAGTGTGTGTGGAGCAAAGGACAGCACATGCACAATTAAGTTTGCAGCTAATGGTTTTAGCCACAGAGCTTTCACTCTTTTTATACCTCTGATTTCCTTGTAATTTAGCCCAATGGGAAACTTCTAGCAGACATTTCATAGAGCAGTTAACTCTGTGGCGACCATCAATTTTAATTGGAATCATGTAGCTGAAGCCCCAGGTAGTACTTGACACAGAGAGGGTGTCTTTTACCTCCGGGATTGCTGGTTCTGCTCCGGGCTCCTCTGGAACAATGTTCCTTGATGCATGGCTAACTGCAGAAGGCACAGAGCCAGGTGGTCTCAAAAATGGGGCAGTGGTTAATAATCAGTAGCTCAGGAGCTCACCCATCTCTTTGTGATGATTCACAATTTATGAGGGGCCGTGGGGGCTGGGGGGGGGCATGAACACAGCAATGATTACTCTGAGGGCAGAACAACAGTGGGGCTCATGGCTGGCTCCAGTGGGGAGCTAGTCTTTGGCCACTGAAGCGTTCTGTCCCTGCAGCTCAGCAAAGCAGTTACCAAGCCATCATTGTCCTGATTTATAAAGAAATTACCTTCCTGTGAGAAGACAGTCAGGTGCACAGTAATCCAAACAGCAAGACTGTGCTGTACTAACCTTAAAAAAAAAAAACTAGGAAAACTTATTTCTCTAAAAGTAGTTCTGACTTGGCTGTGATGAGATACCAGCTTCATACACACACGTAGAGCGAGAAGTCAAGACCTCTTCAAGTCAATTCAGCCTTCCATTATTCATACTCAATAAAAGTATCCAGAGATGTGGCTAATCTTGATGCAGTTAATACTGCTTGGAACTTATGGCTTGTGTATAAGATAATGTTCTGGGAATTCACTTAAAGTAATGCAGACTTCATTCAAGCAGGGCTAGAAAGCTGCCTCATTTCTCTCCCTTATAATCCAGTGGACTCATTTTCCCATAGTTACAGAATTCCAGCCATAGCACTGTCTATTCACAGAAGCCGTGAAGACAAGTTTTCAGGGATCTCTTCTGACAGCAGTGGATGATATTGAGCAGGCAGGAGGGCAGTGTGAACCAGGCTGATACACACAAATTTGGTGGCATTCGTGGGGCTAATGAGATCAGAGATGAGGCAAAGAAACTGAAACGATGGACTGCTGCCTCAGAAAGTACATTTTGACATCACTTTGGTGTATTGGATACAAAGGAACTTAGCACTCTCTGCAATACATCCCAGAGTAGCCTGGCTTGCAGAAGTGAGGGCAAATGTTTTGTATGCCTGCACCTCACCCTGCCACCCACGTTCTCCTAGGAAAAATTTTGATTCGTATATATGTAGGATTGTTGTCTTGATAAAAATTATTCAATTCTTTGACCATCTAGAAATACTTTCTTTCAACTTGCAGGAGCTCATTACTGACACGTGATTTCCCAGAGAGGAGGCAAAATATAAAACATTAGGGATGGGATCAAGCAGACTCTCATTCAGCCTGGAGTAAAGCAAGCTACAGTCTCTATGTTAGTTTCCTATTGCTGCTAACAAATTACCTCAAAGTTGGCGACTCCAACCAACACAAATTAATTATCCCACGTGTCTGTGGGCCAGAAATCCAGGCATGGGTTTCATTGGCTAAATTCAAGGTATTGGTAAGATTGTGTTCTTCACTAGTGACCCTGTAAAAGAGTCTGCTTCTAGCTGTTGGCAGAATCCAGTTGCATTAGGCTGTGGGAGTGAGGTTCTGTGATGTTTCCTCTCTGCCTGTCAGTAAAGAGTCACCTGTAGCTTCTAGCTGTCCCTCTCTCATCCTTGCACGTGGCCCCTCTATGTTAGAACACATAATAGGGAGTTGAATCCCCCTGGTTGGGATCTCATTTCCCCTTCTGCTGCACCTCTCTGATTCCAGACTGAGAATGGAGAGAACGCTGCCTACTTTTAAGCCTCCTATGATTAGTGCCCATGGGGGTAATGCAGGACAATCTCACTATTCTGAGGTCTGTAACTTTATTCCATGTGCAAAGCCCTTTTCCATGTGAGGCCAACCTGTTCACAGAGTCCCAAGACTATGGAGAGGTAGACATTTCAGAGGGGCCAATATTTGGCCAACCACAGTCTCCCTTCTGGCTCCCAAATATCCATCCCACATATTTTCATCTCATTCCAAGTTCCCTAAAACTCTTGTCTCATCCCAGCATTGATTCAAAGCCCTAAGTCTCTTCAACTCAAAGGTACAAAATCTGAATTGTCTAAATCAGGTGTGGATGAGTAATCCATTAAGCCCGGCTTCAGGAAAAAAAATCCTCAATCTGTGGACCCCTGACAATGAAGACATAAGTTACCTCTTCCCAATGTGTGGTGGCTGGGACAGACATAGGATAACACCTGTAGACATTCCGGGTCAAAAGGGAGAAAATGCAAAATAAAACAGAGTCACTGGTCCAAAGTAACCTGCAAATCCAGTCCAACAAACTCCATTAGGTTTCAGGGTCGAGCACTTGCACTTTGTCATCCTCAGTTCTACCCCCCTGGTAAGATGTCAGAAAAAAGTGACATCACCTCTTTTCAATGACCGAAACCATGCAGGTGGAGGGAGGCTTGCTCCTACTGTTTGCTCTTCGTTATTACCAAGAGTAGTATCTATGTAATTTGTGACATGTGGGTAATAAACAAGAGTAGATAGTAGTATCTACTCTCAGTTCTTACTACTACTATCTTGTTTATTACCCATATGTCATAAATTTTCAGTTGCACAATTTTGCAGAGCCATACCAGGCAGGAGTGGAAACTCTGGTGAGGTGACCCATTAATGAGTCTTCATAGCACCACCTGAACAGCCTGGTGGGTAGCTAGATGTCAGGAAGCATGGAACACAAGTAACTCAAAGGAAAGGAGTATCGAAAAGATTTACTCAGGCAAACCATGAGCCAGGCGCAGCATTGTAGACACAGTGTTATTGTTGTTAGGTGCCATTGGGTCAGTGTCCAACTCATAGGGACCATATGTACAACAGGAGAAACACTATTGTCAGTGCTTCTCTGCTATTCATACGGCTTTCAATGGCAGATTGGGAGTGGGTTGCTGGGTCCTTCTCCCAAGCCTACAGCACCTGGTATTCCCAGGTGGTCTCCCATCCAAATACTAACCAGGCCTAACTCTGCTTAGCTTCTAGGATCTGATGGGAACAGACGCCACAGTGGTATGGCTACAGGCATAGACATAGTGTACTGGCTTCAAATTCACAATTGCTTAGTCAGACTTAGGTTTCTGTTACAAATACCCAAGAAAAACAATTGAAAAGAAGAAAAGTTTACTTTGGCTCACAGTTTCAAAGCTTTCAGTCCATGATCTGCAGGTCCATTGTGGTTTTGTGAGGCTGTGGGGAGGCAGATCACAAGAATGGCAGGAACGGGTGGTGGAACAAAGTTGCTCAACTCATGGTGGCCAAGAAGCAGTGTGAGACGGACAAAAGAGACCAGGGATAAGACACCCTCCCTCAATGGCACGCCCTTAATGACTTACTTCCTCCAATAGGCTCCACCTCCTATATTTCATTCAGCTATGAAGTCATCAGTGGATTCATCCATTGGTTAGGTCAGAGGTCTCGTGATCCAGTCACCTCTTAATGATTGGATCCACCAGCTTAAGACCAAGCCTTCAATACATGAGCCCTTCAGGGGACACTTCAAATCCAAGGCATAACACCATGCTCAGTAAAAATGGAAAATTTATGTGCCAGAATTGCCCTTTGCCACAGAATCCTATGTCTCCCTCTTAGCTCCCCTATTAGTGCTTTCAGCTAATATCCATCTGACATCAACAGTGATGTCCCTGGTTCCACGCCCTCTTCTGAATCTGGCTTGACTTTTGGGCAGTTTCCTATCTGTATACTACTGCCTTCGCTTTTGAATAATCTGTGATATTAATGATATTGTTTGATAATTTCCACATTAAGTTGGATCCCCTTTCTTGGGAATAAGCACAAATATGGATCTCTTCCAGTCAGTTGGCCAGGTAATTTTCCAAATCTCTTGGCATAAACAAGTTACTACCTCCAAGGCTGCATCTGTTTGTTGAAACATCTCAGGTGGTATTCCATCAATTCCTGGAGGCTTATGTTTTGCCAGTTCCTTCAAGGCAGCTTCCACTTTGTCTTTCAGTACCACTGGTTCCTGATCATATGTAATCTATTGAAATGATTGGTCATCCACCAATTCTTTTGGATATCATGACTCTGTGTATTCCTTCCATCTTCTTTGATGTTTCCTGTGTCAGTTAATATTTTCCCTTTAGAATACTTCACTATTGCCACTTGAAGCTTGAATTTTTTCTTCAATTCCTTAAGCTTGAGAAAAACAGAGCACATTCTTCCCTTTTAGTTTTCTATCTCCAGCTCTTTGAACATGTCATTATAATATTTGATTTTGTCTTCTCTAGCTGCCCTTTGACATCTTCTGTTTAATTCCTTAACTTCATCGTGTCCTCCTTTTACTTTAGCTGCTCAATGTTCAGGGCAAGTTTCAGAGTCTCTTTTGACAAGTAACTTGGTCTTTTCTTTTTTTCTTGTCTTTTTAATGAATTTTTTGCTTTCCCCATGAGTGATGTCTTTGATATCATGCCACAACTCATTTGGTCTTCAATCATTAGTGTCTAACATATCAAGCCTATTCTTGAGGTGGTCTCTGAACTCAGGTGGGATATATTCAAGGTCCTATCTTAGCTTTCATACACTGGTTCTAATTTTCTTCAGTTTAAGTGAACTTGCATATGAGCAGTTGATAATCTGATCCACAGTCAGTACCTGGTCTTGTTCTGACTTTTAATACTGATCTTTTTCATTGTTTTTTTCCACAAATGTAGTCAACTTTGTTCCTATTTTTTCCATCTGATTAATTCCATGTGTACAGTTGCCATTTATGTTGTCAAAAAATATATATTTGCAGTGGAAAGGTCACTGATCTGACTGAACTCCAGCATCATTTCTGTCACCAAGTTATATTTTCTAATTACTAAGCATTCTTCATTTCCAACTTTTGCATTCCAGGGCCCAGTAATTATCAGTACATCCTGATTGCATATTTGATCTATTTCAGATTGCAGAAGCTGATAAAAAAATCTTTCCTGTCTTCTTTTGTTGCCTTAGGGGTAGGTGCATAAACTTGAATAATAATCATATTAAGTGGCCTTCCTTGTAGGCATATGGATATTATTCTATCATAGACAGCATTGTATTTCAGGACAGATCTTGAGATGTCTTTTGTGAAGATGAATACAACCCCACTTCTCTTTAATCTGTCATTCCAGGCATAGTAGACCATATGATTATCTGATTCAGAATGGCCTATACCAGTCCATTTTAGCTCACTGATACCTAGAACATCAATGTTTATGGGCTCCTTTCCCCCTTTGATGGTTCCAAATTTACCTGGAATCATACTACATACATTCCATGTTCTAATTATTAATGGATATTTAAAGTTGTTCCTTCTCATTTTTAGTCTTGCCACACCAGCAGATGGAGGTCCCTGGGCCTTTACTCCATTTTTATCATTAAGGTAGACTCCTACTTTGAGGAAGCAACTCTTTCCCAGTCATCTTTTGAGCACCTTCCAACCTAGGAGGCTCATTTTCCAGCACTCTGTCTGACTGTGCTTCTCTGCTATTCATAGGGTTTTCAATGGCTAATTGTTTTGGGAGTGGGCTACCAGGTCCTTCTCCCTAGTCTGTTTTAGTCTGGAAGCTCAACTGAAACCTGTCCACCATGGGTGGCCCTGCTGGTATCTGAAATACCAGTAGCATAACTTTCACACAGTAATACACAAGTCCCCACAGTACAGCAAACTGACAGATAGGTGGGAGACTTTCTCGTTAAGAACATGCTTCTCAAGTCACAATGCATGAGTTGGTGCTACAAATGTTAAGGAAAATAACCAATGTCAAAATTTATAGAACTAAACTTAGGGAAAGATTTTACTGATGCAGGTGAATAGTAACATTTCCAACTATATCAGCCTGTGTTCATTTCTATTGTACATCAAGAAGGCACTTCCAAGGGAGTTTGGTGATCAAATTCTTCATACTGCTAGTTACTGTTGATGATATCATATTTATCCACATCAAAATATATCTTCTCACCTGGCTAGACTGTGACGTTTTAAAGATCCAGGCCATGTATTACCATCCTTTCATCTCAAGACTTATCTTTGGGTATAGAACAAATGGGGTGCCCAGTGAAAGTCGATGGGCATGTTGATTTGAACAGATTTACTTCTGATAATTCTTTCTTCTTAGAATGGTTCTGAGAATAAATGCATCTGGCAAAATCCATAATTCCTCCAAAATTTAAGTCAATATTGCTTATTGTAGTAAAAAATTAAATGTAACCTAGATGTCCATTAGGCTGGGATTTAGCTCAGTTGGTAGAGCACTGCGCTGCAGTCTCTGAGGTCCCGAGTTCAATTCCCAGCACCGCAAAAATGGGAGAAGGACATGGCAATCCACTTCCAAAGCAATCCCAAAACAGCCAGCCATTGAAAACCCTATGAGGGTCGCTATGAGTCAGATACCGACTCGATGGCACCTAACAACAACAACAACAACAACAACAACAACAACAAGATGTCCATTAATAAAGTAATAACACTTAAAATTATGAATTCTAATCTATTTATACATGGGATACCAAAAATCATTCAATGACTAAGGTAGATCTATAGGTACCACTATAACAAGATGCACTTTTCTTTTTTAAAGTACTGAGGGTTGAATCCAAGTCCTCTGCGTGCTAAGCAAGTGCTCTACCATGGAGCTTCCCCCCGCTCCTTCTTTTATTCTTTATCTTGTGGTAGAGTTTCACTAAGTTGTGCAGGTTACTTCTGGCCTTGAATTTGAAATCCTCCTGGCTCTACCTCCCAAGTCATTAGAATTACAGCTGTGTACCATGGCACCTGGCTAAAAGACACACTTTCATAGTCTTGAATGCTAAACACCAAATGGTCACAGTGATTTACTTGAAGAGACAGGGTGCAGATGTTCACTTTACTTACATTTACTCCATTATTTTAATACTTTTACATTAGTTTTAGATTTTATGAGAAGTCACTAACTAGAATTGTCAGTGCTGTTGTGAAGGCTTCCATTCTTTCCTCTCTTCCCACTTGCATGCAACGTGCCCCAAGGGGTGTGGGAGCCATCCTCCTGGCATCTTCCTCCCCTCTAGGATGTGAGGTCCCTGGTTACATAGCAGCTACAGCAGTGAGCATTTACAGAGAAGACTCTGGTCATGCCCTGAGCACCTGCTAGGGCTTCAGACACATCTCCAATGAAGTCAGGTCCATTCCCAACAGCGATGAGGAGACCAAGGCAGGGAATGTGCCTCACACCGAGGGGGCCCCAGCCATGAGTACCATTCCTGGTGCACAGAAGTACTCACGTATTTTGTTGATATTATTGGATAAGAAGAAAACCAGCTGCTTCTTTTTTTGCAGAGAAGGGATGAAGCCCCAGTAGTTATTGTGGTGGCAGCTCCTTTGAGGGAATAATAAAGGAAAGGGATAGACTTGGCAAGTACGGGCTGCCCCAAAGCCCCTGTAACTCTGCCCCTGGCATAGGGGGTCTGGAGGGATAACTGTTGCTGCATTGGTGTCCAGGTGTAGGCAACTGATTCACATGGCCAGGCAGAACACCCCTTGCTCCACTCTCCTTACACCCTGGCAAAGAGGACAATCTTCCCACATGGAGGAAAAGGTCGGATTTTGGCCCCACAGACTGGGTCTCCCAAGACCCTTAATGGACAAACATGAGGAGCTAATGACCCACAGAGCTGCTGTTGACCCACAGAGGCAAATACATCTGATTCTTCAAAGCTAGGCTCTAGATCTAGGAAAGCAACGAGGTGCTCACAGCAAGGGCGCTCGCTCAATCCACCTGTGTTACTTAGTTCTATCCTTGAAAAAATAAATGTAAATAACATACACTTCACGTATAAAAGTTTGAAAAGAATATCAGCATTCAGAGATCCCCTCCTGAATCTGGTAACTAAGCCTCAGATGAGAATCCAGGTCAGGGGTTGGCAAACTGTGGCCCATGGGCCCAGTCACACCCAAGACTTGTTTCTGCAGGGTGGTGAGCAAGAAAGGGTTCTATGTTTTCAAAAGCTTGTTGACAGAAGAAGGAAAAGAAGTGATGAGCCCCCTGTGGCCCTGAGTGAAAATATGTATTCTCTGGCCTTTTCTAGGAAACGCTTCTGACAACTGATCTAGGTGGTCATGGATAGAACAAACTCTTTAAAATATGGTGTTTCTCACTATAGCCAAAGCAAGCATACCTCTATGTGGTGCATGCACCTCCCAGTCTGGCCTGGATGTTCACTCAGGGGGCACTGCAACACACACAGATACTAAACACAATTCACTCAGGACCCTCAGGAGAGGGGTGTGGACTCCTGCAGCCCTCGGGAATGCTGGTGGAGACAGGAGAAAGGAAGAAGCCTCTGGTGCTTTTGCCTTGCAGGGACAAACACAGCTCTTTATTGTCTCCGCCCTCATAAAGGTGGAGAGAAACCCAAATTATACAGCTTATAAGTGCTAGCAGCCTAAGTGCTACAGCTCTGTGCTGCCTCAGGGGGCAGCCATGGCTCTTCTGCCTCCTGCACTGGGACTGGAGACTGTCCTCAGCTTCAGCCTCTTGGTGCTGGGTCCAAGAAGCTTTCCCTCAGCTTGCTTGTAGTCTGTCATTCCTTGAGAGCACTGTCTAGTTGTCCTGGTTTCGGTGGTCACTAGAAGAAAGAGTGTTCTATCTTTTTCAGTGGTCCAGGCGAGAGAGAGTTCTTGCTTCATCAGTGGTCAGACAGAGAAAGAGAGAGAGCTGCTGCAGTGCAGCTCCTTACATAGCTCGCCCGGAATCACCTGAGCCAATCAGCTTTGAGTCCAATTGTCCAATCAAGTTTGGGGGATTTATGAAAGGTTTTGCACAAATGTCCAATCACGTTACTTTCATTTTCCCTAGATTTCTAATTTACAAACCAGATCTTCAAAAGCCGTTTTCCCAGTTTTGGGGTTTTTGCCAATTCCCTGCCAATTTCCCCCTATACCTCATGGGTGAGAGGCCTAATGGATGCAATTCCCCAGTCCCACCGATGCTCATATCATAATTGATGACAAAAATTCATTAGTTGCTGAGTAGGTAATTATATGGTCAAAAATTAGAATGAATCATATTTACCTTCTGCTTAGATCTCCCCTCACCAATTTAGTGTGATTTCCAGGTATCCACAGGTTTACTGCTGGAAGCCACGGCCACAGGTCTAAATGCTGTCATTGTTAGGTGTGGGGACCATACTGGCTCATCAAGAAACCAACCAGGTATTGTTCAGAGGTGATAAATCATGGCGCCCACAGTAGGCCATTGTGTCTTCTGTCGGTCAAGGAATGTTCCTGACCATCCTACTGTTGAGTTTCCTGTCTTAGCCAGATAGCTGTTCTCCCTCTGCCCTGAGTGGGAACTACCCAGACCACAGAATGCAGGGTGGCCAGGCTCCCTGAGGCAGGAGTCAGGGCCTGGGCCTGTTGTCTTTACCAAGTTCAGAGATGATTCTGGCCCAGCTGTGATCTAAGAAGCACTGGGTTCAGCACGAGTTAGTTATTGAGGGAGTTGCTCAGGATCCCAGCCATGAAGAGCAGCGCCCTCACCTTCTGTGCTGCTGAGGACTGTGGGGAGGAGCCGGTCCTAAGAATTGCAGGATGACTGGTAGCAGCCTTGGCCACTTCCACCTACTAGGTGACAGTAGTAACTGTCAACACCTACCCAGTTCTGACAACCAAAGTAACCCTGTATATCCAGACATTGTCACGGGTTCCCCAGGGACAAAATTGCCCTGGTTAAGACCACCAGTCTAGAAGGAGACAGGCCAGAGAGAGTTGAGCTGCTTCATTGCATAGGCGTTTAGTGCCTTCCTACTATGTGCTGTGCAATGAGGAACAAGAGATGGACAAGTGAATGGAGTGATGCTCCTCACCTGCCCTCCCAGCATTGTGAGAGACCAGCCTCACCATCACATGTTGCCAGTGCTCTGAAGGAAGACGCAAGCTAATTAGAAGGGGGTGGAAGGCCAAGGTGAGGCTTAGAAGGTGGACACATGTCAGTGGACCTCTGAGTGACCCCTGGCACCTGCAATGGTCAGAGCTGATGGCTTAGAAGTAGAAGAAAGAATTCCAGGTGGAGGGGTCATGGCAGCTTTGCAACCACAGGCAGCCCCGCCTACCCATGGTCAAGAGTGTGGCGCCCTTGGCTCCATGCCAGAGTGCTTGGGCATCCCCAGTCTCAGGTCTGGCAGCTTTGGGCATCTGTGGTGGATTCTGCCTCCTCTCCTGCCTGTCTTGCTTGGTGGGCATCACAGCTGCACCGAGCATGTGGTTTCATTGTTCTGCCTTGTTGGGAGATGATCTGTATTATTTAAAAAGCATCTCAGCTGTGCCGTTTGCCAGCCTCTGAGCTGGACAGCTGGTGTGTGGTCTCAGGAGCACCATCCGGGTCCCACATAGATGCCATAGCTGGGCTTTGCTGATTATTAATTGGGAGATGAGATGAAGGAGTCCAGTGAGCATTGACCCAGAGAGGTGCAGGGCTGGGCCAAGTGAGGGACCCTAAATGCCCACTGCTGGGCTACAATCAGGGCTGAAGGGAGTGGGGAGCGACTTGATGGGCACTGACTCCACCGAAGGCCAGACTGTGAGAGCCAAGGAGCAGGTCAGATAGAGGAGAGCGGAGGTAACTCAGGCACCAGAAGAGAAACTAGCCTCAAACTAGAGCATAAAAACTCTTCTTCTGAGTGCAGGGCATGGAGACAGGTGGGAAATGGGAACATCTGAGGGTGTCCAGGGCCCCATGTGCTGCACTTCTCCCCAGCACTCAGAGCACATGTTCAGCTGTGTGAACAACCGGAAGAAAGTGAATGATTGAATGTGAAAGTGAATCAGACTGAATGATTTCACTCCCAGCGTTGTGTGCTATCTTCAGTTGCTTCCTGCTCCTTTAAAAATTGAGGCTGTCCCAAATAATCCAAGATGGGGATGTAGTGGTCAACATGAAGTACAGAGTAGAAGCCTGCATGCAAATTGCTGAACAAACACCTGATCATTGTCTAATAAGGGACTTGTGCAGAGGTACATCAGTCATGAGCTAGACATGCCTCCGGTTTCCTGAATTCTGATCTGATGGAAGAACTGAACACACATGTAACAGCCAGATCACACTGAGCTCCAACAAGAGACATGCTATGTACTCACCTGAGTGCCAGATATATACTAAGAATGACATGCTTGGCTGGTCACGGTGGTGCATACCTGTAATCCCAGAGTCTCAGTAGGCAGAGGCAGGAGGATCACGAATTGGAAGCCAGAGGCAGCCTGTGTGACCTAGCGAGATCTTAACTCAAAAACTGAAAAATAGGCTGTGTGTGGAGCCCAGCGGTAGAGCACTTGCAAAAAGTATGTACAAGGCCCTGGGTTAAAATCCCAAAGCACCACAACAAAAAGAAGAAAAAGAAAAAGAAATAATGACATGCTCTCTATCCCCTGGAAGATACCAGTGTGGTAATAAGGTCACAGCCTCAATAGTTCCAATACAAAATCAATCGTGACCAATGCTGGAGGTTTAAAGAGCTAAGAGAGTGTGAAGGGAAAGCCTAATTACGAATAGATTGAGTCTCAAAAATCCCATTTCTTGGCTTTCTCTGTAGTTTGATCTCCCATATGCCGGCCATCTGTAGCAGACACATCCTTCATGTGCAAGGGTGCTGTCACGCAGTTGAACATAGAGTGTAAGTTCCACCGGGGATCCTAGGAGAGTAGTGTGTGTTCAGCTTGATTTAAATAAGTGCAGCGAATAGTGGAGACTCTGAGAAAAGAGACGTCCAGCAATCTGAAGATGAGGAAAGGAGGTGGTGTAGGTGGTTGTATCGGAATAGAAGAGATTGGTCTTTTAATTGGAAGATACGGAAGTAAATTTCTGTGCCATTTTCATCTATTAGATAGAAAGACTATAGAGTCTACTGTTAGCAGAAGCTTCCAAATGCTGCATTAGCTGACAATTCAATCAACACTATAAAGAATATTTCTAGGAGTTAGATATCGTACACATAATTGTACTTTTAATAAATAGTTTACAGGAATTGGTTTTAATGCTATGTCTTTGCATACAATTTTACCACACCAGTTTCTATCCAGCTATGGAAATCACCTCTATCACATTGGACAAAAGATGGTTTAAGTACAAGGAAAGGGAAGAACTTTCTAGGTTGGCCACTGACTCATTATCAAGTACTTAAGACCATTGAAGACAACTGGTGACTTAATGACTAGCCCAGAACACCACAAGAGTTTTAAGTTTTTAACGGTGAAGCAGGCAGTCAAGATTCATAGGAAATATTTAGAAATGAAAATAAAATTAGAGCTTTGTTAAAATTATGATGCTTACAGCTTTATAATATACTGTTTGGATGGTTGCATTTAACATAAGCCAATATGACTCTCCCAGAACTTGTTGATCAAAAGTCTTCAACAATTACAGCAATACAAAGCTGAGTATCAAGGAAAAGATAGATAGATCTTTTATTTAGGAGGGCAAGAAAGGCACAAGAAACCCTCCCTGCCTTCAAAACAAAAACTAAACGTCCTCTTCAGAGGTCCTCACACATTCAGGAATAGTTAATTAAAAGTGGAAATGGAAGCCCAAAGGCTTTTAGGAAACTATTACCATAGAAGAGAGCTATGCACACACTTAGCCTCCTCACTCCTGCACTGTGTGTGTGTGTGTGTGTGTGTGTGTGTGTGTATGTGTGTCATTTCCCCATCTGTGCTGAAGCCTCATTAATCTTTATTTTTAAATATTTTTTCACTTTTAATATAGTAGCCAATTAATAACTAATGCTGGAAGACAGTGGACTAGAATCAAATGGAAACTAATTTTTTTTAAATGTTGGGATGAATAATGACATCAACTAATGATGAAGTTGTTCATTCCTCTTATTTCCTAGGAGTTGATCCTGCACATTTATTGATTGCCAGTGAAATTAGGGCTGATTATTATGAAGTCTCTGTGCATCAGGAGGCAGCCCACCCCCATCACAAGAAGGTTTAAAGGAAGGACTGAGCTTATCAGTCAAGGAAAGGTACATAAGAGATTTCAGACTAGGGTGTACACAAGCAGTCCCTAAAGTGCTTTCTAATCTGAATTCCATAACGATTCATCTGGAAAAACTACCCCACCAAGCTACAAAGAGCCACATACAGAGTCATATGCTGTTACCCAATATTCTTCTAGCCAAGAAGGTCTGATTGGAATTTTTGACAAACTTATTCTTACAGCTTCAGAACCCAAACTGGTGAAAATTGTTTTAAGGAGAAATGGTCCAAAATGTGCCTCTATAAACGGTATGGGAGAAGGGCCTGGCAATCCACTCCCAAGGCAATCCCGAAACAGTCTGCCATTGAAAACCCTATGAGGGTTGCTATGAGTCGGATACCGACTCGATGGCACCTAACAACAACAACAACAACATAAAGGATATGGGAGAAGAACCCGGAAACCCACTCCCAAAAATCAATCTGCCATTGAAAACCCTACGAACAGCAGAGAACCACTAACAACAGCGTTTCGCCTGTTGTACATAGGGTCGCTTGAGTCGGATACCAACTTGACATTACCTAACAACAAAAACAACAATAAAGGATATCCTTCTAGTTTAAAATGATACTGTTAGACCCCTCACCACTCTTTCCCTAGCAGAAACTTTATTCTTTCTCCCTCCTCACCTCCACCAGAGATCTTCCCAGAAACAAACATTGGCCACTTCGAGATGGAATTTATAAAATTTTACATAAAAATGTATGCCTCCTTATCTAAGAAACTGGAGAATTTTGTGTATATTTTAAGATCTGCAAATGCCAAAAATCCAAATTTAAATTCAATGATGTTTCCTAATGTTACATTAAAATACTAAGAGATCCTTTATTGACACATCCTGTGGAACCTTTTTAGACTTCTAAGAAAACAGTTCTGTTCAGTAGCCTTTTTAGCAC
>VMDO01004595.1:18432-29946 GCA_007922755.1 Pedetes capensis
TGTTGTTGTTGTTGTTAGGTGCCGTCGAGTCGGTATCCGACTCATAGCGACCCTCATAGGGTTTTCAATGGCTGGGTGCTTCGGGATTGCCTTGGGAGTGGGTTGCCAGGCCCTTCTCCCATTTTTGCGGTGCTGGGAATTGAACTCGGGACCTCAGAGACTGCAGCGCAGCGCTCTACCCACTGAGCTAAATCCCAGCTTTTTAGCACTAGGTCTATTTTATTTTACTTAAATTTAAAAATAAGAAGCAAAACAAATACATCCCATGCATATTCTCATGAGGCCTGAAGCCCTTGCTTTTCCTTCTTTCCCAGGCCTGCATTTGTCTTAGCTCCTTTATTGACTAGGTTCATGGCATTGGAGAACCATCTTGGGCTCAGTCCTTCATCTGTATCATAAATTAAGTGCTCATCACAAGATACTGTGAGAATGAAGTGAGAAAAATACCCGCATCAGTCAGTGATGGCATGGAGATTTGTTCTGTTCTACTTTTCTTCCAAACTTCGTCCCAGTTCATAGATTCTTAGGATCTGTCCATGGGCTCCCAGTAGGCAACAAAGAACCCTACCTTCCCCCAAGGGGACCATCCTCGTAGATTCAGGGCTTAACCCTCAAGTTCTGTGTCACCACGGAGGTGCAAATTATCTGACAACACCTCAACTCTCTGAGTCAGACTCCAGGGTAGAGCCCACTTTATACTGTATACTTTACAGATTGTACTTCCCAGGTTATTCTGAGAATCCCAAAGTTGAGGACCACTGCCCTACCTTGATCATTTCATCTTTCCATAATCTCTCCCAGGTGCTCTAAATTTGCTCAATCCTTTAGTGCCTTCCCTTCCCTCACCTCCTCCAGCCTTCCTTATGTATTGTCCATAATCATTGTGGAAATTCTCTGCTGGAGCCAAATACTGACCAAGGATAAAAGAGAAAGAACATTCTTGCATGTAGTAGAGTAACTAACAACATTCCAAAGATCCCTTATCAAATATGATATCCTTACCTATTGTATGGCTACAAGAAGGACTGTCCGCTTTGTAGCTGTGTGTACCATTTCAGTGGGCCCCTCTGTTGCCCTTAGCTCAGGCTCTGCAATACAGGAAAGAGCTTGGAGCAACTCCTTCCCATAGGGTTATGGTGGACATCCCAATGTCTACATTATCACAGAAATCCTAGCTATATTCTTAGAACCAATTCCTTGGCTGAGCCAAGGTAGGTATGTTTTTGAGACAGGTGAATTTAGATCTCTAAGATATTTCAGTTAGTTGGAAGCTGTCTTTGAAAATATTTCAGACATCTCAAAGAATACGAATCCTTTGAATCAAAAAGCCTCTGATGCCCTCATTGATCGCAAATGAAGTGACCTTTGAGACCTTCCTAAAAGTCTCCCATTCTTGGTATAGTTAAGGGACTCAGAGAGACCATGTCTGGAATTCTGCAGTGTCTGTTTCCTGAGCTGCAATACAGATATCCATGACTTACTCAATTCAAAGATGTGTTTGCCGAAGCTATATCTGCTCCTTAGAGCTATATTTTTTTATCACATTCTAAAGAGGAAAAAAAAAAGATTCTGTTATGGAAGGATGCTCTCTTGGGGACCCCTGTGAATGTCACTGACATGTTCTTTTCCTTGGCAGGAATGTAAGTTCAGCCGGAGAGGAGGCCCGCAGAAGGATGAGAGAGTGTGATGGGCTCACCGACGCCTTGCTGTACGTGATTCAGTCTGCACTGGGGAGCAGTGAGATCGATAGCAAGGTTTGTAGTATTTGCACGGATCTGGATTTGCATCTTACATAATGAAGAAGCCCATGGGACTGAATATCTGCTAGTAACCATGGGGAGCCATTGTAGTATTCCATCCTGGGACTCTGAGCTCTGTCATGACTCCAGCGTTGTCTAGACAGGGCTTCTCACAGCCTTAGAATTAACATTCTAACTTTTGATAAGCAATGGATACAAATTTAGTCTGTTGTAAATTATTCAAGGGGCTGGGATTTAGCTCAGTGGGTAGAGCGCTGCGCTGCAGTCTCTGAGGCCCCGAGTTCAATTCCCAGCACCGCAAAAATGGGAGAAGAGCCTGGCAATCCACTCCCAAGGCAATCCCGAAGCACTCAGCCATTGAAAACCCTATGAGGGTCGCTATGAGTCGGATACTGACTCGATGGCACCTAACAACAACAACAAGTTATTCAAAATCACAAGTGTTCCAGATGAGTGTGTAAACTGTTGCACAGCACATTACCCAGAAGCTTCTAGTTAAATTTTATAATATTCCCTTTCAAAAGAGAAAAAGGTATTAAAACCAAGATTTGAATAATTCTATATTCTTATAGCTGGTTGTGGTGGCGTGTGCTGGTAATCAACTTGCTGACGAGGATGAGGCAGGAGGATCAGGAGTTTGAGTCCAGCCTGGACAATACTTTTTGCCTGCAGCCATAGCAGTGTGGTATCCCATCCCATCAGATCTCAGAAGCTAAGCAGGGTCGGGCCTGGTTAGTACTTGGATGAGAGACCATCTGGGAACACCAGGTCCTGTAGGTTTGGGAAACAGACCTGGCAATCTTCTCCCAAAATCAATCTGCCATTGAAAACCCTATGAATAGCAGAGAAGCACTGACAATAGTGTTTCCCCTGTTGTAGACAGGGTCGCTATGAGTCGGATACCAACTCTACGGCACCTAACAACAACAACATATTCTTATGTTAGCTTTTTAATAACTAGTTGAATTTAATGTCATTTTAAATGCCTGCAAAGGCCTTTCAAAAAGTCAAAATGCTGAATCAATGAACCTGCCAACTTATTCCATCATCATCTATGCACTGTTGTACTTCACAAGAAAAAGTAGAATTAGGTAGGCTTTTCCAGTGCTTCAGTTCATCTGTCTTACTTAGTTTCAATTCACACTAAATATAAATTTATAATTTCATAATACCCTGATATAAACAGAGGTTTTAATAGTATTTTAAAATAATGCTTGTGGGAAATGTGATACCTTAATAAAGGCTTCTTAAGACCGACCCTTAGTGCTGGGGTTTAACTCAGTTGGTAGAGTGCTGCTCTGTGCTCTTTGAGGGCCTGGGATTGATCCCTAGCACCAGAAAATGGGGGAAGGACCTGGCAACCCACTCCTGAAACAGTCCCCCAAACAATCAGCCATTGAAAACCCTGTAACCAGCAAGGCGGCACTGACATAGTCTCAGGCATGGCACAGTGTGGGGAGTATTTCCTCCTGTTGTACATAGGGTCACTGTGAGTCAGACCTGACTCGACAGCACCTAACAACAACAACCAGACCGACCTTTCTTAACATTTGGGGCTGAGTACTTGCTTGTTGTGAGGGACTGTGCACTGAAGAGATTGAGCAGCATCCCTGGCCTCCCCCTACTAGATGCCAGTAGCATACCAACCCACCATGCACCACAGTCATACCAAATAAAAATCTCTCCAGAAGTGGCCATATATCTTGCAGGGAGAAAAACTCACCCTGGCTGTGAACCACTGCCTGGATCCCATGGATTTTAGCCCTAAATTGTTCATTAGAATTGCCTTTGGAGCACTGATGAGTATATCTGCCCAAACCCCATTACATCCTCCAGACCTGAACATCCGACTCTGGTGTCAAGTGTTTGTACCTTTAAAAATGAATCAGACGAGTCGATGGATACCTTGGGCTAAGCCTGAGTAGATGGAGCTTGAAATGGCCTCCGTGGAAATCTAGGAAAAGGGAACGTAGTTGTGAGGTCAGACAAAGAACAAGTAAGCGTGATCCTGTCTGCTTAGTTATGAATTGTCTTTGAGAGTAAGGTAGCATAGCCCTTCTCAACCTTGACCATACATTATAGTTACCAGGAAAGTTAGAAAACATCTGATGCCTGAGCCCCAGGTCTCTTCTGGGCCTCAAGGCCTTGGGAACTGGCTCACTCCAGTTCTAAACACTGCTTGCCATCTTGTCACTGAAACTCACTAGGTTTGCATGTGTTCTTTTACCATGTTATCAGTTTTAAAGACAGAGGATAATGTGGTAAGGACTGAAGCATCCCTCTTTTGTAGAAGTCCTTAGTGACTATTTTAGACCTTTTAATATCATTGACCATAAAATTAAATCCCTAAAAAAGAAACCAGTCAAGATGTCTTGAGTATTTACTCAGGCTTGTTAGCAAAATACACACATGATTTTTAAAAGCCTGCCAAAGGTAATCTGCTAAAGTAACAAAGCTGAGCACTGTAATATTTACTACCGTGAGAAACTGAGGCATGGGGAGACTAAGCCTCTCATCACCATGGATAGCAAAGAGCTTTAATGGTGTCTGAACCTGGCAGGTGAAAATAAAATAAAAGTCAACAGCCTCATGCCTCAGCCCAAATTCCCTGCTGCCATCTCAGAAGGTAAAGGCAGCGTAGCTCAAGAACCAGCGAGCTGCATGGCACACACATCATTTTCTGTCGTTCTAGATGATCAGACTTTTGATACTCTTGGGAGACCTTGGGGATCATCAACTTTGATATCCACGTTGTTCCCAAAAGAGGAAGTTGAAATGTGGGAGTTTTGCAGGCTGGAGTCAGGAGAGCCAGGCGCCCCTGCAGGGTGGGAGGCGTTCTGAGCTGGCATCGGGATGGCTGGGCTCAGCCCCTGGGCTTCCCCGTCTCCCATCAGTGGAGCGCCATATGCGCGTACCCTCATCTTGTGACAGGGAGGACATCAGAGCTGAAGGCCGAGGCTGTGGAAAGGCTCAGGTGTGATAAATGGCTCAGCCGTGCTTCGCTGGCCAGCCTGTGCTATGGGGTTTTAACATACTATTCTCATTTGGTAGAGTGCTGCTGTGCGCTCTCTAAGGTCCTGTGTTCAATCCCCAGCACAGCAAAAATGGGAGAAGGATCTGGCAGCCCACTCATGAAGCAATCCCCAAACAATCAGGCATTGAAAACCCTATGAATAGCAGAGAAGCACTGACATAACACCTGGCTTGGCAGAGTGTCGGGGAGTGTTTTCTTCTGTTGTACATAGGGTCGCTATGAGTCAGACTCACCTCGACAGCACCTCACAACAACAACAACATTATTGCCCTATAATTTTCCACTCAGCCCTGTGCTGGGCTGCTTCTGAGCTTTCACCATGACAAGTTCGAGGGGGAAACAAGAGTGCACCTTCTCTTGAAGACCAGAGAAGTTCATGAATAAGAACCCAGGTGCCATGCAAGCTCATGGCTCTGCTTCTGTAATTGAGACAGTTTGTTGAATGGGTAATATACGGTGAAGCTCTCTACAGACTTCCAAATTAGATTTAGCTCAGTTGGTAGAGCGCCGCTCTGCAGTCTCTGAGGTCCCGAGTTCGATTCCCAGTACCACAAAAATGGGAGAAGTATGTGGCAATCCACTCCCGAGGCAATCCTGAAACAGTCAGCCACTGAAAACCCTATGAGGGTCTCTATGAGTCCGACACAACTCCATGGCACCTAACAACAACAACAATAGAAAATAGCCTGTAGCCGTAGCCCTGTGGCATCCAATCCCATCAGATCTTGGAAGATAAGCAGGGTAGGGCCTGGTTAGTACTTGGATGGGTGACCGCCTGGGAACACCAGGTGCTGTAGGCTTGGGAGAAGAACCCACTCCCCAAAATCAATCTGCCATTGAAAACCCTATGGACAGCAGAGAAGCACTGACAGTAGTGTTTCGCCTGTTGTAGGTAGGGTCACTATGAGTCGGATACCGACTCAATGGCACCTAACAACAACAACAGTAGAAAATAAGGAGTCACAATGACTCTGGTGACCAAGAGGAACTGCTCGGAGTGTTGCTGACAGCAATGGATGTCACCAGCAAAGCCACCAGCTGCCACACGCCTTCTGCTGGCTTCGTGGGTCTTTTCGACTTCTCTTTTCCCCCATCCCTTTTGAGAAGAGCTCTTGAACTGCCGACCCCCCTAAACCAAGCCAGACTGCCGCGCTCCAGGAAGCTTAATGAGAGAAGTGCGTTCGCTCCCCGGGCCCCTCTCCTCCCCACTCTCCCACTCTCTCTCCCGCCAGCTTGCCCCAGATCATCTCCCTAGCCGCAGGTAGACTATAAAGCATTTCTCGAAGCTGCAGCTTTAGTCTCCGCTCGTCATCTGTTAGACAGAGGAACTGTGACGCCCCTGGGGAAGCTAAACAGCAGGATGAAAAAGGAGTTTATTCTCCCAAGTCTTTGATGTGAGAAAAGTCGTTCTGAGCTGACTTGAAAATCGTTCCGATTTGGGCCAGAACATTCTCCTTTCAATGAGAGATGCTGCTGTCCTCCAGGCATCATCCTCTGTTTACCTGCTCTCGTGCCAGGTTCCATTTTTGATGCGGAGAGGCTGCTTGAAATAGAAAATCAAGCTGACTCCGAGCCTCTGGGATTAGCCACCAGGAAACCTTGAAAAGCCAACAAGAAAGGTCTAGAACGGCAAAGACTCCGGGGATGCATCCTGAGACCTGGTTTTCCTGGTTGATTTTCTTGACCCTGTGATGGAGGGAAGGGCACTGCTGCCTTTTACCCGATTCCCGCCACTGAGGGAGGCAGGCCAGCCTCTGGACCCTGTGGCCCCTGCCCCTTCCAGCCCTGACCCTGATCGCAGATGAGTGACACAGTCCACTCTGAGTGTCCCACAGCTCTGCTCTCCTTTCCTTTCTCTGTAAAATGGGATCCTGTGACCTCCCTGCAATGATGGTAGCCACATAGATGTTGGTAGGTGCATTGCATCAGTTCTGACTCACAGCGACCCTGAGTACAGCAGAATAAAACACTACCCAGCACTGTGCCATGCACACAATCTTTTTGTTTGAGCCCATTGTTGCAGTCACTATGTTCTTGCTCTTTTGAGTCATGCCACATCAGCAGAAGGAGGTCCCAGGGGCTTTACCCCATTCCTGTCATTAACGTCGACTGTACTTTGAGGAGGCAACACTTCCCCAGTCTTCCCTTGAATGTCCTCCAGCCTGGAGGGCTCATTCTCCAGCACCATATCTGACAGAGCTTCTCCGCTATTTGTAGGGTTTTAAGTGGCTGATTGTGTCAGGATTGGGTTGCCGGTTCCTTCTTGCTAGTCTGTCTTAGTCTAGAAGCTCAGCTGAAACCTGTCCAGCAAGGGTAGCCCTGCTGGGATCTGCAATACCAGTGACATAGCTTTCAGCATCACAGCAACATGCATGCCAAACTGATAGACGTATGGGGAGCCACATAGTAGAAGTCTGGAAAATGACAGCCAAGCTGTTACAATTTAAAAAATAAAACTTAGCTCCACTTCATTTTCCCCTCATTAGTTGGCCCATTTTTAAAATTGAGTATTTCATTTCCTTCATCCTCTGGCTCCTCAGGTCCACAACAAAGTTCTGAAGGTCGGCCTTGTCTCCATCAGCAAACCTTCTACAGAGTTGGAGGATAACGAGATTAGGCTTTGTAGGTGTCGTGATCTCTGCCCCCATTACCTAACTCTGTCGTGGGAGTGCTGCAGCAGCCAGAGATACTATCACGCACCTGCCCATATTGGGTTCCAGGAAAATGGTCTATACAACAAGCTGCAGGTTGAGTTTGTCCCACAGGCCACAGTTTACCAAACCTTCCTCCCAGTGATGGGAAGTTATCAGAACTGGCACTTCCAGAATTCCACACTTTACTTCTGGTAGTAGCAGCAAATGCTTTCTCAACAGGCACTGTTTCAGAGCTATGTCTATACACTCACTGAACCATCACAGTAGCCCTGTGGAACAGGTACTTTCATCATCATCCTCAGTTTACAAACGATGAAATAAAACACAGAGAGGTTAGGCACTTTGCCCAAGGCCACACAGCTCATTCAGTGGCAGAGCCAGGAACTGAAACCCAAGGCAAGCCAACGAGCTGTTGCACTCTTACACAGGGTCTGCAGGCTGTGATGTCTCCCCGAATTGTTAATGATACTGTGCAGCCTTTGCTGCACCCAGGTGTTCTCAGTGCCCTGCTGCATTCATTTCCTGCTGCAACATATGACCCCGAACTTGGTAGCTGAAACACACACGCGCACACACACACACACACACACACACACTTATCACCTTACAATTCTAGAGATCAAGAATCTGAAATGGGGCTCAGTGGGCTTCAATCAAAGTGTCATCCAGGCTGATTCCTTCCGGAGACACTGGAGGAGAATCCATTTTTGTCTCCATCTCAGTTTCAGAGGCCACCCCCATGCCTTGGCTTGCGGCCTCTTCCTCCATCTTCAGAGCCACCAATGGCCACTCACATCCTTCCCACATCTCACCAATTGACCCTGACTCTTCTACCCCTCTGTGTCACTTCCAGGCCCCTTTGATTATGTGGGCCACCTGGATAATCCAGATAATCTCCCCATTTGACAGTCAGCCAATTGTTGTGAGGTGCCATGGAGTCGGTGTCCAGCTCATAGAGACTCTATGTACAACAGGCGAAGCAGTATTGTCAGTGGCTCTCTGCTATTCATAGGGTTTTCAATGGCAGGTTCATTTTTGGGAGTGGGTTGCCGGGTCCTTCTCCCAAGCTTACAGCACTTGGTGTTCCCAGGCGGTCTCCCATCCAAGTACTAACCAGGCCCAATCCTGCTTAGCTTCTGAGATCTGAGGGGATCGGATGCCACAGGGCTACAGCTGCAGGCATATTGTTGTTGTTGCTAGGTCCATCAAGTTGGTATCTGACTCATAGCAACCCTAAGTACAACAAGCGAAACAGTGTTGTCAGTGCTTCTGTGCTGTTCATAGGGTTTTTGATGGTGGATTGATTTTCAGGAGTGGGTTGCTGGGTCCCTCTCCCAAGCCTACAGCACCTGGTGTTCCCAGGTGGTCCCCCATCCAAGTACCAACCAGGCCCAACCCTGTTTAGCTTCTGAGATCTGAGGGGATCAGACACCACTGTGGTAGGGTTGCAGGCGTATTGTTGTTGTTGCTAGGTCCATCGAGTCGGTATCTGACTCATAGCAATCCTAAGGACAACAAGCAAAACAGTGTTGTCAGTGCTTCTCTGCTGTTCATAGGGTTTTCGATGGTGGATTGATTTTCGGGAGTGGGTTGCCGGGTCCGTCTCCCAAGCCTACAGCACCTGGTGTTCCCAGGCGGTCTCCCATCCAAGTACTAACCAGGCCCGACCCTCCTTAGCTTCCCAGATCTGATGGGATCGGATGCCACAGGGCTACCGCAATCAGCCAATTGGCAGCCTTAATTCCATCTGAAACCTTAATTCTCCCGCAATAGAACCTAACGTTCACAGGTTCCAGGGATGAGGATGTGGACACTTGGCAGGAGGGGACGAGGGCATTATTCTGCCCACCACACACATGTGCATTAGCTCAGCTGACCTTGACAGTGACCCACAATGGTGGTGAAGGGCGTCTTGAGTCCCGGAGGTAGTGAATGCACCGTCCAAAGTTCACAGTGGGAGACCTGGGGTGCGAGAGGTGCCTAGCTCTACGGCAGGTGCCCTTAACTTTTGTTTAAAACCTTTGCTAGGAAAATAGGAATGTCATCCATCCTGAAAGCAGTCAAGAGAATGAAACCACTTTTGCCTCCCCATGACAACAGGCCCTCATTGGCCTGGGACAGCCTGCTTTGCACCTGTTACTCCTTTTAGATCCAGAAAGCACTCTGGTTGTTGTTGTTGTTGTTGTTAGGTGCCATTGAGTCCTGTCCAATTCATAGCGACCGTCTTAGGGCTTTCAATGGATGACTGTTTCGGGATTGCCTTGGGAGTGGATTGCCAGGTCCTTCTCCCGTTTTTGCAGTGCTGGGAATCGAACTCAGGACCTCAGAGACTGCAGAGCTGCGCTCTACCAACTGAGCTAAATCCCAGCGCTCTGGTAGATGGTGCATATGCGCGTTCCCCACCATCACAGACCAAAACCCAGTGTCTGTGCTCTGTAGGTCTCAGACCTCCAAGCCCCAGGACGGAGCTGCCTGAACATGGATGACTTTAGGAACACTGGTGATTACACATTCCTCCCTCCCCACAAGGGAACCTCAGTCACCAACGACAGATGTTTAGAGAAGTAACTGTTGATGCTAAGTTGTTTCTTCCAGGGAGAAATGGTCTTGAGACCTTTCTGAGCTTCTCTAAATTCTCCCCCCTGTGGCTGTCCAGGGAGCCTTTAGGTTTCTTGTTCTTAGGTGCCACCGAGTCGAGTCTGACTCACAGCGACCCTCATAGGGTTTTCAATGGCTGACTGTTTCGGGATTGCCTTGGGAGTGGGTTGCCACATCCTTCCCCCATTTTGTGGTGCTGGGAATCGAACACGGGACCTCAGAGACTGCAGAGCAGCGCTCTACCACCTGAGCTAAATCCCAGCTCGAGCCTTTAAGAGCAGGAGCTAAATTCATTCCAAAGAGAAATTTGTACATGGAGACCGATTTCCTTCCAGGCTGGAGGAGGGGAGTGCTGGCTCGTTTGTATTCATTCCTCTTCCGTTTCTCTTTTGGTGTTTTCGGGGGGCGCTGCAGACCGTTGAAAACTGTGTGTGCATCTTACGGAACCTCTCCTACCGGCTGGCAGCAGAAACGTCTCAGGGACAGCACATGGGCACCCACGAGCTGGACGGGCTGCTCTGTGGCGAGGCCAACGGCAAGGACGCAGAGAGCTCAGGCTGCTGGGGCAAGAAGAAGAAGAAGAAGAAGTCCCAGGATCAGGTGACGCTGGACGCTCACAGCTGCATGCAATTATCCCCTTCCCATGCGATGATATTAATACTACGTCTGTATATAGAGATACAGGCTCTGCATTTCCAACGTTTGCTAAAATCACTAATGCACCTGCACCGTTTTCCCGCGGGAATTTCACAGCTTAGATGGCGGAAGTGAAATACCTTCCCCCCTGTCTTGCAGCTGAGCCAAGATATAAAATATCAGAATAAGGAAAAAACCATCCAAGTATCAGGCAGGCGCTGACATCCCAGGTCTTATGACACAGGTCGCCCCAGGGGCTGATTCTTCTGGGCATTGACTCCCAAGTGTACTAAGGTCCTGGTCAGGGCCAGGCTGGTGGCCACACGGGTGACAGGATGCACAGAACAGAAGTGGGTAAGAAGGGAAGCTGAGGAAGTCGCCAGATCCAGCGCGGGTTTTACAGCAGGTTTGAAGTGTTTGCTTGCGCCACCTTGTGTTTACCCGGGGAAGTGCGGAAAACAGTGTAAGAATCCACAGTCCTTCCAGGGGGTTGACGTTCCAAGTTTGGTCTTGGGGGACAGTCGAGATGAATTCAGAGCATTGTACAGCTGGAAAGGGAGGCCTGTCTAACACAGAACAGTCTTCACTGTGGGCAGGGGTGAGAAGGTTCCGCTGAGGCGCAGTAAAGGCCAATAGCCAGCTACCCTCACCCTGGTCCCTCAGAACAAATGCTACCCTGCCCTCAGCTGTCACCGGTGAATCTCTTACTGCCCCTGCCCCCGCTCCTAGGAAAGGGGTGATGGGAAGGATTGTGGCTGCTGGGCGAAAATGGAAGCCATGCGTGTGTTGGCAGAACCTCCACGACCCCTCCCCCTTGTGCTTTCCTGGCCGG
>VMDO01004595.1:30046-123305 GCA_007922755.1 Pedetes capensis
TTTTTGTGGTGGTGGGGGTTGAACCCAGGGCCTCACGCCTGTAGCCTCTGCAAGTGCTGAACCACTGAGCTGCAACCCCCAGCCCCCCCTCTTTTTTTTTTGACTTTTTGAGACAGGGTCTCTCTAAATTGCACAGACTGCCTCTGGTCTCGAACTTGTGATCCTCCTGCCTCCACCTCCAGAGCCGCTGGGATTACAGGCGTGCACCACCGCGCCCAGCTGGGGGTCTTGTTTCCATCTGTGACTTCCAGCCCAACACTGGGCATCAGACACATGGCATGGTGGTCAACGTATGGAACGTGGTGCCCTGTAGCTCTTTCCGGGGGTTTATTTCAGGTGGCTGCTCATAGCCTGGACTTGTCCAGATGCATCTGTTTCGTTCCTGATGAGACTCTGCCACCAAGGACTGCTGTGAGCACGTGTGTCCCATAGATTCCTCCTTCGTAGTGTTTCTAGCCCTTCTCCAGCTGCTTCTGACAATGCTGCTTTGTGTCACATTGTCAGTCAGTATTCTAGATCATCATCAAGCCTTATGCACATTCTAAATTATTGCTGTCATTTGAGAACTTAGAGTTCACATGTCCTTGCAATGGCCTGTGTCTCAAAGCATTCCTGGAGAAGCAGTTCTTTTATCATGCCCAACTACACAAAAGTATTAACATGAGATATATACAGATGATATCAGCTAGCATAGAAGCCCATCACCTTTGAGGTTTCCTTGGCTTCTCGGGAGTTTGTATTAGTCTTTACTCCTTCCAGCCTCTCACATAGAGGCCATTGCATCATTTGGATGCAGTTGGCCTAAAAATGTGAGACTCTGAGGCTAAATAGCCTGAAATGTCTCAAGGCACCAGCCTTTGAACTTTAAGATGGTTTCTCCCTATTTCAGACAAAAGTAGATGTTAATTATAAATATAAAATCTAACAGTTGGCCCTTTGTATCTGTGGACCCTGCACCCCCATGGAGGCAACCAACTACAGACAGAAAATATTTGGAAAAAATTGTTTCTGTACTGAAGATGCACAGACTTTTTTCTTGTTACTTCCTAAACGATATGCTGTAACAGCTATTGTCATTTACATTGTACTATACCATTTACATTGTATTATATTAGTACCATTTACATTGTATTATATTAGTAACCTAGAGGTGATTTAGGGCTGGGATTTAGCTCAGTTGGTAGAGCACTGTGCTACAGTCTCTGAGGTCCTGAGTTTGGTTCCCAGCACCACAAAAATGGGAGAAGGACCTGGCAATCCACTCCCAAGGCAATCCTGAAACAGTCAGCCATTGAAAACCCTATGAGGGTCGCTGTGAGTCAGATACTGACTCGATGGCACCTAACAACAACAGAGGTGATTTAAAGTGAATGGGAAATTGTATGCAGATTATATGCAAACATTACTCTAATTTTTAGAAGAGACTTTAAGCACCATGGATTTTGTTATCTCCTGAAGGGGATCCTGAAACCAAACCCCTAAATATATGAAGGGATGACTGTATATACACCCATAATGTGAAATAATACATAAGAAAAATGGCAGTGAGCTACAAGAAGAAAACAATATATACACCGCCACCATCTCTTTTGTAGAAATTCACAATCACATTTTGTACCTGGACATATTTCCTTTTAGATTGTCTTCCATCCACATTTATTTGTAGTCTTTAACCCATCAGAATAGAATTATACGCCATCGGTTGAAGGCACACACATGGGGTCTTGTAGGTAAGCGTAGCTTCCACTGAGGCAGCCCTCTGCTCTCCCGTCATCAGAGGCGGGGCCCGTATACCTCATGGTGTGGTCATAGTTCACACGCTGCCCTCCTCCTTCCTCTTAGACTTACCCTGGTACAGAGGCAGAAATAGAGGAAAGAAGACCAGAGTGGCCTTCCCCTTAGAGACCCACCAAAAGTTGTGCACCTCACCATTGCTGATTCCAGGTGGTTCACAGGAGCACCCCAGCTGCAACAGAGTCTGAGCAGTGTAGCCTTCTCCTGAGGCAGCCAGGATCTTATGAGAATGAGCCTTAGGCATTGTCTGAATAAAGAAAAAAGGGCTGTCATGGCTTGGTGAGGGGGTGCAGTGGGAGCTCTTGGTCTCTGTGAGAGGAATATTTTATACTGAAATCATTCACCATTACCTACATGTGATAATTATAATAATAAAAACATACCTTTCATTGTAAAGTCTCTGCAAACAGGGCAGCCCCTTCTCACCTGCACCGAGGTGACCACTCTACTATGTGCCTTGGCACACCTCTAAACAGGAGAACGGAAATGGGCATGGGCACAAGTCCACTGTTGAATGGCACTTTGTCACCTGACACAGCATGACCTTCTTCCTTGCCAGAAAATAGCCTTTTAGGCTGGGATGCGGAAGAGCTGAGAATTCCATGATCAGGGTATGGCAGGATGAGGTGTCCCACTCCCCTCTTTAGGGAAAACTAGGTTCCTTCCATGCTGGGATTTAGCTCAGTTGGTAGAGCGCCGCTCTGCAGTCTCTGAGGTCCCGAGTTCGATTCCCAGCACAACAAAAATGGGAGAAGGACGTGGCAACCCACTCCCAAGGCAATCCCGAAACAATCTGCCATTGAAAACTGTATGAGGTTCGCTATGAATCGGACACGACTTGACAGCACCTAACAACAACAGGTTCCTTCCAGATTTTCACCAAGGCACACTGTAATAAACAGTTGTGTAGTTGAATCTCACCTAGCTCCTTAATCACATCTTGAGAAAATATTCTCCAAAGTGAGATGTCCAGAGTAAATGAGTGTTTTAAGGCTTTGGACACATAAAGCAGCATTTATGTTAATCACTCTGTCAGTGAGAGTTTAAGTATATGGATTTGATTTCATTATCACCTTATGGATCTGCCCTTCATAGCACTATTGATGGTCTTAGGTTTTCATTTCCCAATATCACAGGCTGTTTTCCTTTTCCCCATACAAGTTTTCTTTTTCTTATTAATAACCATGCTTTTGCTGCTTAATATCATTTCCTTTCCAGCCATCTGCTGCCTTCAGCTGCCGCTCACGGCTCCTGGCTGGTTCCAGCCTCGCCTCGCTCTGCTCTCCCCCTACCATATGTCAGAAGCTTGTTGATTCAAGACATAATATTCCATGTCCTGGAAGCAACAAATCACACGCACCTGCAAGGATCAGCTGCACATTTTGTGCAGCTTCCCTCCTTTGCAAGTATGCATGCCTGGCATTCTTCTCCTGCTTCTTCCTCACCTCTGAGGCTGTTGTTGAGGTGCCGTCAAGTCGCGTCTGACTCATAGCGACCCTGTGTACAACAGAACGAAACACTCCCTAACTCTGTACCATGCCCGACACTATGTCAGTGCTTCTTTGCTATTCATAGGGTTTTCAATGGCTGATTGTTTTTTGGGAGTGGGTTGCTGGGTCCTTCTCCCGAGCCTACAGCACCTGGTGTTCCCAAAGCCGTCTCCCATCCAAGTACTAACCAGATCCAACCCTGCTTAGCTTCCGAAATTTGACAGGATGTGATGCCAGGGTGGCATGGCTGTGGGTGTAGGCTTTGCCTCTGACAGCACCTGAAAATACTGCTTTTTTATTTCCAGTGAGTTTACAGGCTTAAAACTCAGTCTCAACTGCCTCATTTAGTCTCCTTAGTTAAACTTTATCACTCAATGTTCCACATCATCAAAGCTCTGTCTTATATTACTAACCAGCGTTTCCCAGCTCTGACACTCGACACATTTCAGGTTGGATAATTCTGTGTTGTGGGTCCATCCTGTGTATTATAGGATGATTTTCACTAAAAGCCAGTGGAACATCCTCCTCCAGTTACACCAACCAAAAATCTCTCCAGACAGTGACCATTGTCACCCTGAAAGTTAAAACTGCCCTAGTTGACTCCAGTGTGCTGCTGTTGTTGTTAGGTGTTGTCAAGTAGAATCCAACTCATAGCGACCCTGTTACAGAAGATCGAAACACTTCCCAATTCTTGCGCCAGGCAGACGATCTTATTTATGTTGAAGCCCATTGTTGCAGACACTGTGTCAATCCATCTGGAGGAGGGTTTTCCTTTTTTCGTTGACCTGCCACTCTCCCAAACATGATGTCTTTCTCTAGGGACTGATCTCTCCTGACTACATGACTGAACTATGTAAGACGCAGTCTGGCCATCCTTGCTTCCAAGGAGCACTCTGGTTGCACTGCTTCTAAGACAGTGTACTAGACTCTCCCTTTAGAGATGAATCACCAAGCAGCCAACCAAGACCACAGAGTTATCTGAAGGGTGTTGGCCTGTCAGGAACAGGCCCCCTTTAGAAAGCAGGAAGGTCACAGGGAGAGCCATGGCCACAGGTCACCCGGACCAGAATGGGAAGTTAGGAGCAGGGCGAATTCTGGATGATCAGCAATGCTGGCCCAGTTAGTTCCATCACCGTGATGTGGAGAAGGGACAGGGGTGTGGAGTACTGCTGACCAGCCTTAACAGCAGTCCTCTGTGGGCACAGCACATGCACCAGCCTCATCATTTGCAGCCTCCTTGCACCATCTTCTTGAGGGGCGTGTGCCCACTTGGACCTATAGCCCCACATGCACGTATAAGTAAATGAATCCACAGCACTGTGCTGTTGCTTTGTGTAGAAAACATTCGATTCTGCCTCTTTTATTTATTTTATTTATTACTTATTTATTTATTTATTTATTTGTGGTACTGGGGGCTAAACCTAGGGCCTTGCGCTTGCATGTTTTGCAAGTGCTGGACCACTGAGCTGCACCCCCAGTCCGTTTTTTTTGTTGTTGTTGTTTTACTTTTTGAGACAGGGTCTCGCTAACTTATGCAGACTGCCTCTGGTCTCAAACTTGCGATCCTCCTGCCTCTGCCTCCTGAGCCTCTGGGATCACAGGTATGTGCCACCATGCTGGGCTTGATTCTGCCTCTTTAATGCAAGATCTTAATCTCTCAAATGCAAAATCCCACCCATCTTCTATTAGGAGAAAACCGAGACCACACAGTGCCTCGCAAACACAGCTGATTAGCTATCCCCTCTGCCCCTCTGCCCAGTCTCAGCCTTGGCTGCAGCCAGTGGCCTCTGCACAGTGCTCAGAGAGATTCACACACTTGAGCTACTCTTCTGTTTGAAACCCCCAACAAGCAACACAAAGAATGCTTTCTCTTCTGGCTTTTTGCTGTTAACAAGAGTTTCTTAACACCCACTGCCTCAGTCTTCCACCTGCAAATGTCTGGGAGCGATCACAAAACGCTGAGAAGGCAGAATCAACCCACGGCTCTGTTATTCAGCCCAAGCCAAGCAACCATGGCAGGCAATGAAGGGACTTGGGATTTGATGGTTGTTTTCTGAAGTACTTTGCACTGACTGTAGCCTAATTAAAGCAAACCCTCCCTGAGAGTGCATTCCTCAGGAGCACACCAACTTACAACCATCTTCTCTGCCTACATTTTGCAACCGATAATTTCCCCTGAGAAGGAGGAATGGAGTCTTAAGCTCAGAGTGTTCCCCTACTGCTGCCAATCCACTCACTTTATCTTGTAGCATTTCTAGTGTGCTGTTTATTTCACTGATATTGCTCTTTGTAAAGTTTGCTGGAACATATGTAACGGCTGTGATGCTCCACAAGTGGGAGAGAAATCTAGGTAACAGAGATGCATTCTGCTGGGAAGGCCAGCCCCAGTTGTTTATGTTCTCAAGACATAACTTAGCAGGAAGGATTCTTTTCTGAACATAGACTTTACTGGCTGATACTGGATCAAGGCTGTGGCATGTTGGGAAGAGGGATCTGGCATTTTGACACTTATTCTGAGATGGAAATCCTTGTCCCCGCTTCTTGTTGTTGTTAGATGCTGTCAAGTTGGTGTCTGACTCATAGTGATCCTATGTACAACAGATGAAATATTATTGTCAGTGCTTCTCTGCTATTCATAGAGTTTTTGATGGCTTATTGTGTTTTGGGAGTGGGTTGCTGGGTCCATCTCCCAAGCCTACAGCAGCTGGTATTCCCAGCTGGTCTCCCATCCAAGTACTAACCAGGCTGGACCCTGCTTAGCTTCTGAAATATGACAGGATCAGATGCCACAGTGCTACGGCTGCAGACTTTTCACCACTTAGTGGATGCTTTTTGTTGCATCTCCATTGCACCCACCCCAGGGCACTGGAGACAGTGGTTGATGTAAGCTAGTGTAGAGGGAGGAGCTGAAATTGTCTTGTAATTCTCCTCATTCAATAAGGAATTTTATGAACACAATAATGAGAGATGTCCTGTATCATTCCCCTAAGCAACCCTGTGTTTACCAAGTGACTTTGTAAAGCATATTGCCAGCCTCATCTGTGTTGTTGTTTTTTTAACTTTTCATCCCTAAGTTATGTTTCTTCTCATATAAAGAATAAATGGCAGCTGAGCATAGTGACGCACGCTTGTAATCCCAATGGCTCGGAAGGCAGAGGCGGGAGGATAGCAAGTTCGAGACCAGAGGCAGTCTGCATAATTTATCGAGACCCTGTCTCAAAAAAGTAAAAAAAGTGGGCTGGGGGTGCAGATCAGAGGTCCAGCACTTGCAGGGCATGCAGGCGCGAGGCCCTGGGTTCAACCCCCAGTACCACAAAAAAATAAAATAAAAAAAGAATAAATGGCTTCCACTATTCTGTCCTCAATCTAACTGAGATAGAAATCTTTTAAATAGAATTTTAGCCCTACAAGGAAACCAAAAATATTTTTAATAATTTTAGTTGGTACATAATTATTGTACATACCTATGGGAGACAGTATAGTTTTTCAATGCATGTATACAATGTATTCACCTGCAGCCATACACTGTGGTGTCTGATCCTATCAGATCTCATAAGCTAAGCACGGTCAGGCCTGGTTAGTACTCAGATGGGAGACCACCTGGGAACACCAGGTGCTGTAGACTTGGGAGAAGGACAGGGCAACCCACTCCCAAAATACAATCAGCCATTGAAAACCCTATAAATAGCAGAGAAACACTAGCAGTAGTGTTTCTCCTGTTGTACGTAGAGTCGCTATAAGTTGGACACTGACTTGACAGCACCTAAGGACAATAACATACAGTGTGTAAGCTCAGATCAGTATCACTTCAAGCATTTATCATTTCTTTGTTTTGGGAATGCTCAACATCCTCTCTACTAGCTATTCTGAAGTATACAATTAAGTGTTGCCAATCAGTTACCCGATTGTACTATAGAATATTAGAAGTTATTCCTTCTAACTGTTCCCTGGTACCCATTACCCTAGTAGGTTATTTTCTTCCCAAGCAGACATTTCTTCCAATAGCCATAATGCATTTTCTGCTCTGACCATAACAATAACAGAAAGCATCATGTCTAAATTTCTAACTTAGGAAGCTTGTTATTCTCTTTCTTCCCAAAAATATTTTAAGCGTTACCTGCTAGGTGGGAGAATATATATTTTCAATTCTATATAATTTTAGGAATTGGATGTAATAAACCATTTGATTGGCTTTCTATTACTATTAATCAAATAGTCATGTATTTAAAGTCAATAAAGAAATTGCTGATAATATATTACTGAGTGAAGCCCTGTTTGGGGTGACAAAATTAATTGATTGATGTGTTTCATGATCTACTGTCAACAGAATCCCCCATGTCTTTTAATGCATTATTGCCAGTCTGTCCCCAAAAGAGGTTCATGGCAGAAAGGATTAGCTAAAGGGTTCTATGACATTAGATTTTCTTCATGCTTACTATGTTATCCATGTAAAATCTTAGGAAATCTGGTTATAACCCACTTAATCCTTAGCTTCATGAATTCTAAATATATGTGTAAAATCCTAAATTCCTATAAACAAGACAATGAATTAGAGGAGCTTTAACTCTAGAAAGATATTCTGTATCTTTCTGTATTGTTTAACCACAGACAACGACTCACACAAAGAATAATTAGTATTTAAGGAATGCCTTTAAGTACCAAGAGCTGCTAGAACTTTAGTAAGCTTTGTTTAGAAAGTAACAGATTAAAATAAGTATGCCACACAAAAATGAGTAACATTTACTTAACCCCCAAGCCTAAGGAATGAAATGGTGAGAAGGAAGGATGTTGTCATTGGAAATTTCTCCCTAGCAGGAGCAAGATGAAACCCAGAAAAAAACTTTATTTAAACCCCAAATTTCTCCTCTCCTGTTCATTCTCCCTGTGTCTACTCTGCTGGATTTTAAGACGGCAATCTGTGTAATGAAGATGTATAAAGATGTGTGTATATGTGTGTGTTGAACAACTAGGTAATAATACAGATAATATAATCAAAGATACTCTACTGACATGGCCCCATCAGTTTCCTGCAAGCGTGTTCTTTTCTTAGTCATGTCCTCTCTTTGTAACATAGAAAGTTCTCTATAATGACTCCATAACATTTTGCTTCTGTATATATTATTTGCAGATTTCAAGCTCTTAATGAACTTTTGGGTTTATATCCTGAAAATACAGTGGAGAACAAACATAGGTTGCACAAGGTTTATAATTTTAGGCCTTAGTTCTGAAGGACTAAATAACTGGACAGTCAACATGTTGAGCCTATTAAAGATTTAGTTACAAGCCACACATGGTGGTGCACACCTGTAATCCCAGCAATCAGGAGGCTGAGATGGAGGGATTGTGAGTTTGAGGCCAGCTTGGGCTACACAGGGAGATGCTGTGTCAAAAAAAATTTAATTCATTCAAAATAATTTTAAAAAATAGAGTTAGCCACTGCTTGCTTCACTCAATATACCAGTTTTATAGAAATATAAGGATAGAAGCATTTTATGTTTAAATTTATAGATGCCACATTTCCAAACGGTAAAACAATCGCATAATCCCACGATTTCTCATGACTCTTCACCTAAAAAAAAGATTATCATTAAAAGTTTGCATGTGGCCTAACACAGTGGAACACACCCATAATCCCAGCCATTTGAGAGGTAAAGGCAGGAGGATCACAATTTCAAGGCCAGAGGCAATCTGGGTAATTTAGCAAAATCCTATCTTGAGATAAATAAAAAAGGGGCTGGCATGCAGCTCAGTGGTTGAGCATTTGCAAAGTATGCACAAGGCTCTAGATTCAGCCCCCAAGTACCAAAAAAAAAAAAAAAAAAAAAAAAAGTTTGCATGTCAGAACAGTTTTGCCTACGTTAGTCTTATCCTAACCTCACCACTGCCTATTGCCACATTGATGTTGGTTGTTGTTCTTGTTAAGTGCTCTCAAGTCATGTCCGACTCATAGCGACCCTCATACGGTTTTCAATGGGTGACTGTTTGGGGATTGCATTGGGAGTGGATTGCCATGTCCTTCTCCCATTTTTGTGGTGCTGGGAACCAAATCCGGGACCTTAGAGGCTGCAGAGCGGCGCTCTACCAACTGAGCTAAATCCCAGCCCCTGATGTTGGTTGTTGTTGTCCTTGTTAGGTGCCATGGAGTCGGTATCGGTCTCATAGCGACCCTGCGTACAACAGGTGAAACAATATTGTCAGTGCTTCTCTGCTGTTCATAGTGTTTTCAATGGCGGATTGATTTTTGGGAGTGGGTTGCCAGGTCCGCTTCCCAAGCTTACAGCACCTGGTGTTCCCAGGCGGTCTCCCATCAAAGTACTAACCAGGCCCCACCCTGCTTAGCTTCTGAGATCTGACGGGATTGGATGCCACAGGGCTATGGCTGCAGGCCTGATTTTGGTTAGCTGGACAAAAATGTCAAGTGTGTTAAAACAACCCTTAAATAATCCTGCCAATCATTTTCACTAAGGAAAACCTTACTGTAATGGAGAATTGATACCTTTCCCCTTATTAACACAGTACATTTGAATAAAGTACCAAGGTAAAGGCCAGACACATTGACTGGCCTTGAAAGATTTCTTTCTCTTCAGTATTATCGTGCCAAAGTGCCATCAACATTCTGAAATAGCAGAGAGCCCTCTGAACTCCATCACCAGCTGCCATCAAAGATTATCTACGTTCACATCAGTTGTCTTTTTATTTCCTTCAGATTCTCTCTGTAGTCGTTAGGAACTGATTGTAATAAAAGGTATTTAAGAGTCACACAGATGATGTGTCAGAGTAGAAGAAAATTGTCTACCGATTTAACCATTTTTCCTGGCTTATTGCACAGGAGTTAGAAAAGGATGAGCAGAAACCCAGCAAAAGATAGTGCAGCTGCTTTTCCCTCCTTTTATACTTCAGCTGTCACATTTTGCAGTGAGCATGCAAATTCTACTTCTGTGTACCTGCTGCCCTTAAGTCAACTTTGCCAGGAGAGGAAGATGTCCTCCATGTTGGGGCAAAATTTCGTATTCATATTTTTCTGCATCTTATTAGATCTTTAAAGGGAAATAATAGCTTAAAATGCTTAAGGAGGTTAAACAAGCAAAAAACAAATGGAGTATCTTTTTGTTTCCCATTACACGAATAGACTCACTCCCTCTAACTGATTTCCCTTAAGAAGCCAGGATTACTACTGTCTCATCATCAAAGTTGACAAAGCTACAAAATGACTGTGACCTTTTTCTTGTGCTATCTTTCTGTTCAGGGCAACAAACCAGTCTCAAATAATGAAGCAGGAGCAGTGTGACAGGGCTGGTTCACTTTCAGTTTTTAAAAATATATATATTTAAAAGTGATATCCTGTTTTCATGGATAGGCTGTTCACAGGTGCAAAGTCATTTTGGAATGGTTGAGATGTGGCTTCGGTTACAAGAAGAAGAGGCTTCATGCACTGAGCATCCTTGTTACGAGATTGAAATTGAGTGACAAGTGCATTGAAAATGACCTGTGATGGGTTGTCCATCATCCGTCTCTGGTATTCCCTTCATCTCTGAGCATTGTTGCTGTTGATTAGCCATGACTTAAAGCTGTATCATAATTGAGAGGAAGAAAAGACATGAGTTTTTCATTTTTCTCTTGGAAGACAAATAATAAAAATCTTGAAGCTTTTTGTGACAATTAAGTAACATTCTAATGTTTTTATAGCCTTTCTGTTTTTATGATGCAAGCCTATAAGGCAAGCCTGTATTCCAGAGAGCTTGCAGACATACCACTGTGTCGTCTGATCCAGTCCAATCTTGGAAGCTAAGCAGGTTGGCCTGGTTAGTCCTTGGATGAGAGACCGCTTGGGAGCACCAGGTGCTGTAGGATTAGGAGAAGGACCCGGCAAGCCACTCCCAAAAATCAATCCGCCATTGAAAACCCTATGAATAGCAGAGAAGCACTAAGAGTTGTGTTTTTCCTGTTGTACGTAGGGTGACTATGAGTCAGACACCAACTCAACAACCCCTAACAAGAACAACAACAACAACATATCCCAGTGAAATTGTCAAAACTGAGGAACTCACTCAGATTCTGAAAAATAATTTTATTTTTACATTTATTCACACACATATACACAGTTGCACATAGTTGTATGTATGTACGTAAGACATCTGCAAGAAAGCTTAGTAAATGTCAATTATATTTATTTTTAAGTAATTACTAATGAATACAAATGCCTGCAGCTGTAGCCCTGTGGCATCTGATCCCATCAGATCTCGGAAGCTAAGCAGGGTCGTGCCAGGTTAGTACCTGGATGGGAGACCGCCTGAGAACACCAGAAGCTGTAGGCTTGGGAGAAGGACCTGGCAACCCCCTCCCAAAAATCAATCTGAAAGCCCTACGAACAGCAGAGAAGCATTCACAATAGTGTTTCCCCTGTTGCACAGAGGATCGCTATGAGTCGGATACCGGCTCGACGGCACCTAACAACAACAACAACAATGAATACAAATAAGCTAAATACCTTAGTATCCCACTCTAAAATTATAAAAGAATTGTTTTGTCTTGCTATGTTTTTTTTTCAGAAGTAAATGTGGGTGTGATTTTTTTTTCTAAATATATAGTATATTTCACCTCTATTCCCATATTCAGCCTTTATTTTCCAGAAAGGATGAAAAATTTGTGTAATCAAAGATAAAACTCATTATTTCAATTTTTAATACTTTTAAAATTACAAGTGTGATAGATTGGAAGTGTAGGAAAAATGTAAAACAAGCATTTTATTAATTCATTTGTATTATCATTACAGGTTTTTTATGATATATTTTACCTGGTATAAGGCACAAACTCCCATACTGCTTTGTATGTTACTTTGTTCATGTAACTTTTATTATTATCATTTGTCTAAGTTACTATAGTCTTCATAAGTGTCATTTTTAATAGTGGGCTTGTATTCCTTTGTGAATATAAATCATAATTTTAAAATTATGTTTAAGTACTTTTTATCACATATTTTCCTGTTATTCATTGTGTTAAAGCAAATTTTACTACAAGATTGCTGTAAGTGCAATGGTGCATTCCTGCAATCCCAGGGTCTTGCGTGTTGGAAGCAGGATGATCGTGAGTCTGACACCACAGGCAGCCTGTGTAATTTAGCAAGACCCTGACTCAAAATAAAAAATAAAAAAGGGGGGGCCATAGGTGCAGCCCATTGGTAGAGCACTTGTAAAAGCATGTGCGATGCTCTGGGTTCAACTCCAAAATATTGAGGAAAAAATAACAATTGCTATACCATCTAGACTTGACAATAGGTCAGTCAATATGTCTGATAACCTATAGCAATTCTCTTCCTTTCATCCATTCTGTTATTTGTTTGTTAGATGCAATGATAGTACCCCAATCAAACAAACGTCTTTTATAATTCATATAGGAATTTATCAATTATGTATAAGAGTTGTGCATAAGTTATCATAATTTTGCATAAGAAGTGAAGGCATGGGGTTGTTAATAACCGCTATGCAACAGCTAATGTATGCCAACTATATATAATGCTACCTTGATCTTAGCCTTCTCCTACCTGCCCAGTCAAAATTAATCCATCCCTGCTCCTTCCTTCCTATAGCAATTGTGTTAGAATTGTTCTCAGAGAACATAACCCTTCCCACTGCTGATTATAATCACTTCAGTACACGCTCCAGTCCCCTCTACCTTTGATCACAAGTTGTCTGTGGCAGGAATGGCTGCCCTATTTTCAGTGGTGCCTGGACTACTATCCTCCCTTCCATTGATACCCATTATGACACTTGCCTTTGTTTTCATCTGTGGTACTTGCGGAAGGCAATCCCAGGAAGCATTAAAATGTTAAAGATGTTTACTCTCTCGTTTTTCTTCCACCAGTGGGATGGAGTAGGACCTCTTCCAGACTGTGCAGAACCACCAAAAGGGATCCAGATGCTGTGGCACCCATCCATAGTCAAACCCTACCTCACACTGCTCTCTGAGTGCTCAAATCCAGACACGCTGGAAGGGGCGGCAGGCGCCCTGCAGAACTTGGCTGCAGGGAGCTGGAAGGTATGGCTAGTTCATTGCAATAAAAAAGAAATCTGGCATTGTGAGCAGGTCTTTAGAAAAATAATACCAGCATAGTTTTCAGAAATGAAATTCTACAACATGTTTAGGATACTAGAGAGAAAGAGCAATTATATTGAGCTGCTGAACATAGAAAGATATTCCCTTAAAAATTTTTTCTTAAGGGTTCCAGGGTCCTTGAAGCCCACTCTGAACACAGAGGAACAGACGTGAGTAGAGTCATTGAAAATTTTGTGAACTGCTTGTTATTCTCTGCATAATAGGTGAGCTTCTTCACTTTCAGGGGTGTTGACATGTGGATGTTTTCAAAGCACTATCATTGGCAATTGAGGGAGGTAATATCCAAGCCCCGTATATATAAAAGCCCAAGGCAATGCTTACAATGTAGACCAGGTCCCCGCCCCTAAAAAAGAGATCCACTTGCACCTTTAAATTATGGACTCGAGGAGAAGAATAGTACAGCTAGTTATGTTTGGGAAAATGTATGATTTTAAGCTTAGGAAAAAGGACCTTTTACTCTGCATCCTTATGAACTGACCCTATTAATAATTAAGTTTCACAGAAAATTAACATAACCCTCACTTTGGATAGAAAGGGATATACCTTAGAAAAGAATTCTTGACTATGGTCAGTCATAGTTACACGCACCAATTTGCCTTGTGAAATAAAAAGTGTGACTATGTTCTTCTTAGAAGAATGAGGCCATGTAGGAAAAATGCCAAGAAAGAAAATCAAGAAAGATTTCATTTTTTGCTATCATCTTCTATCCATTTAATATCAAATCCTGGCATTCAGGATATTCATAAACCACTCTTGCCTTTGACATTCATCCTCATGAAAATGTTAACATTGACACATAGGTACAGGTGACTTCCAAAAGCTCAGAGACATAGATGTTCACACACCTTCCCCAGCACTCTAGTGTCACTACACCCTCGCTTTGCCGTATACATTCCGATGTCCAGCTTCTTGTCACTCCCCAGCCCATCTCATCCTTCATTTCTGTTGCTGCTGTGTGGGTTGCAGCCCATCCTTCTTCAGCTGTGACTTCCCAGCCCTTGATGAATCTTCTTACAGAACTTGCCACTGATATGTGAGTAGGCTCAGCTCTTGTCTTGATAGCTTAGGGGCAAACACAGTTGGGACTTTTATTCCCTGCTCGTAAGGCATCTCCAGTGTTTCTACTGGACTGAATGGGGCTGAAGACGGCTGTTGTTTTCAACTACAGCAAGGTGGAGAAAAGTTTGAGATGTCACACCAGGCAAAAAATCCAGAATGTACCCCAATGAGGCTAGGAAGGAGATAATAATGGACATTGCTTGTCTGAACTAAACCTCATATCTATGTCCCTCCTAACTTAGGATAGTCTAGAAAGCTTTGGCTCCAATCGTGGTTCAAACCTAGGCTCCACCTTTTCAGAGCAGGAAGCAAAATATAATTTGCTTGGGCACTTCCCATGTCTCATACATGTCAGCCTTGGAGAATGTTGTGGCTGCCTCACTCTGCAGCGCATAGGTCCACTGGATGCAAAGGGGAGCAAGATGTTATGGCCCAAGAGTTTGTCACTGTGTGAGACCAAGAGCACTCACATGCAAGTCCCTACCCAGCTCTCTGCCTTGCTCTACTATCTGCACAGGCATGGGAAAGTGAGCTGCAGGCTGAACCTGAACTAGATGTTAGCAAATCAAGTATGCCATCTCAAAATAGAATTTTGTCCTACACTTTGAAGATATTTGGGTCCTTATCTTGGCAATTTAAAAACAAAGGGAAATGAAAAAGTGGAGAAATGTCTTTGGGCACTCAAATATTTTGAATGCAAGATTTCACCTTTTAAACTCTGTATTCCATATATTTTGAAAGACAAGAGAAGATAGGAAAAATATCTAAAAAACTCAAATCACACTTACAAAATTGTAAATATAACTTCTGAAACAAAAACTACATGGAATGGAATGAACAGAAGATTAAATACTCCAAAAGGAAAAAATAGTAAACTTGAAGACAGGAAGAGAAATTATCCAAAATGAAATGCAGACAGAAAAGAAAAATAAATGTAGACTGCATCAGTAAGCATCCAGTAGCCTGGCGTATGTAATGAATCCCCACATGAGAGAAGAGAGAAAGGAAGAAGAGGACAGAGAAATTATTTAACGGAATAATGCCTGAAATTTTTCCGTGTTTAGTGAAAACCATAAATTTACAGACGTAAGCAGTTCAAGGAACCCCATATACAAGAAAGATGAAGAAACTATACAATGAGTATTATAATCAAATTGCTCAGAAAATCTTAAAAGCAGCCAGAGGAAAAAGACTTGTCATGTGGAAAGAATTGCATTATGTCTAAATACCAAATTCAAGAACAGTGTCATCATTCATTCATACTGTGAGTCCTTGCTGAGCTACTGACTGTCCTCAAGCAGGGAATCTGGTCCATATGCCTCTGTAGGGCAAAAGCCACATCCCGCCTCTCTCCTTGTTCCCCACTGCTTGGCCTCTGCTTGGCTTAGCAAAAATACTGAGACACCAGTACTTAATTCAAGCAGTATCTGTCCACAAGTCTTTCTTGTGCATGATAGTCTTCTCTATTTGTAAATCTCCATCAGCCAGTAAGAATTTAATAGTGCATATGGACCAAGCCTCCTGCAGCCACAGCCCTGTGGCATCCGATCCCATCAGATCTCAGAAGCTAAGCAGGGTCAGGCCTGGTTAGTACCTGGATGGGAGACCGCCCGGAAAAACCAGAAGCTGTAGGCTTGGGAGAAGGACCTGGCAACCCCCTCCCAAAAATCAATCTGCCATTGAAAACCCTATGAACAGCAGAGAAGCACTGACAATAGTGTTTCCCCTGTTGTACAGAGGGTTGCTATGAGTTGGATACCGACTCGACGGGACCTAACAACAACAACATGGACCAAGCCACCCTCAGATGGTCACATTTTAAGACATTTTATTTGGTTCTTTGATTCAGATAGCAGTATGCTTTTATGCAATATAAAATTGATAGAAAGGAGTCACGGGAGAACCATTTTCTTTCCAGCGTTTGGACTCAGCCATGCTCAGCCAGCTGCAGACGTCAATAGTGCTGCCCACCCTGCAGTTCCTACAATGTCAAACATTCTGCAAAAGCTACCAGGCTCTGTGCCTTAGGGCAACCGGGTCAGTGGCGAGAGCGGCTGAGATGTGTCTGAGTAGTTAGGTATTTGGGGTGAGAAAATTACAGGTTTTGATTTTTTTCTATTTTTATATTTTCAAGTTCTCTCCTATCCTGGATTATATAATGCCAATTATGCAAGAAGTATATAATCATTCTCAGTATTTTCTGGCAGTAATATTATACTGACTGTTTTCGGCACATAAGCCTGATTATTAATTCAGCACAGTTATCCCCAGTGTGACACGTATCCCCACATAGCCAGAGGGTATTTATTTGCTACATTTTTCTATTACGAATGTAGTACATACTATTAAGAATGGGGGAGAAAAGCCTGGAAGAGTTGAACTTGACATCACAGAGTTTAATGAACAGAGTTTAAGAAGTATGACCATTGGACTTCCCAGTCCACATTGGCCGTAGACCACAAATTTGAAGAGTCAAGGAGTGCCTGTGATAAGCAGGCACACAGATATGCCAAAGTAAGTGAGTGTAGATACTCTGATGGCAAGGAGAGAAGATTGAAGAGTTAGAAAATTTAATATGCAAGGGGATACAAGAAAGAAAAACTATCAGAGGCTATTCAATGTCTTGGATGTTCCATATCTTCTAATAACTGAGAGTCATGATGCTGGCCTTCTGTCATGGCAAAAACGTGATGAGGAATATTTCCATGTACTTAAAAGTACCATTACATACTTACTTGTGTAAGAATTTTGTCATTGTGCTGGGAGCGGTGGTGCACGCCTGCAATCCCAGTGGCTCCAGAGGTAGAGGCAGGAGGATGTCAAGTTCAAGACCAGAGGCAGTATGCATAATTTAGTGAGACCCTGTCTCTAAAAGTAAAACAATGGGCTGGGAGGGGTGGGCTGCTCAGTGGTACAGCACTTGCAAAGCGTGCAAGCTCAAGGTCCTGGGTCCAATCCCCAGTACTGCAAAAAAAAAAAAAGAAAGAGTTTTGTTATCAAAGTACAAATATACAAGTGTGTGTAGAAATCAATCACATTATCAGCCTCTATTGTCTAATTTATTAATTTATTATATGGGAATGGAGGTAGACAATTCTTAGGGGAGATTACAGAAGATCTTCACTAATCCAAACGATAATGATTTCTTTTAGTTTCAAGAAGATTGAGAATGACTTGCACAGAAGCCAAACAGAGTAATCTTCACTATAAAAAGACAATTTTGCAAAATAATCTTGAATAATTAAAGTACTGAGTTAGGATATATGATAGCATTGGCTTTCACATAGACAATGTTACCTTCTGAAATCTAGAATTGTAAGATTGTTTTTATAGCAACTGTTGAAATTTAGTGGTATTTCTTAGTAGACCTTGACTTATTGTGACCCAGCAAAAGCAGAAAAGTGGAGGTAAAGCAGCAGAATTTGCATGAAGATAGCTTTTTATGGACCTCAGTGTCTGCAACCATAACTTCCCTTTATGGGCAGAGCATGCACATTCTTTTTTTTGTGATAAATGTACTAGAAAATACATCACCATAGCAGCCCTAAACACTTGTGAAACTTTAAAACATTCACTACTTAGTTTGTGAGCATCAGAAAACCATAATAGCAATTTGACAAGCCAAGTGATTGATGTTTTCCATAGCATATGTGGACTTCAGTTACATTTTTCTTATTTACAACCGCGATTTTGTTTGTTGCAGAATATTAAAACAATTGGATGTAGTTAGCTTAAAGATTTCCAAAATGTCAGTGAAAGCTCTTTCAACTCCCATTTGTGGATTATGTCTATTGTAGTTGAGCTTTATGTGAACCCAGGGTTTGAACTATAGACATATCTGTACTGACTATGAAGCCAGACAGTTTTGATATCTTTGTAGAGTTACTTTCTCCCTAAAATATGGCTGGTCTTAAAGAGTGTTATTTTCCCATCAATTTTAAAAATAAGATAGCATAAAAAGGTATCTAGGTAATGACCTATTCATATTTAATGAGAAAACATGAACACAACATAGATTTAGTAAACAGGGAAACAGAATCTCTGGCCATATGACCAAAGAGAACTGGGAAACTTGAGACTTACCTTTAGAGACAGAGATCACAGCCTTTGGATGGACACTGGATTCAGCGTAGCTTAGCAGTTACTCTGTCATGTAAAAGGGAACCAGGGCAGATTAGTGGAATACAACAAATAAAAGTAAGAATCATGATTTGACATCTAAGATAAAGTGAATTATCTTTGCCCCAGTTTGTGATATGAGGCAAAGCATAAGTTTTAAATGCAAAGCAACAGAGCTTTGAAAGATTGTGATGAAAATAGGGTATGAAGCATCATGCCCAATGGATTAGAAAGTGGGCCAGAACAAACACCACGACTCTCTGAGGACCTTGCCCAATCAACAGGCTCTGGGAGACAGTACATAGAGGAGATGAGGACCAGCCTGAAGTGGACAAGGAGAACCCAGCATGGGGAGCAGGAGGTAGGAGGAGCAAGCCCATAGCCACACATCTCAGTGGGTTTTTCCCTGCTAGACCTAGGAAGCAGCAATGAGACAAAGGACACATGCTTATTGTAAATACCTCATACTTCCCAATCAACCCACTTTTGCAAGTTTAGCATTAGTTCCATTCCTTCAGTGGATAATCTGATTTCTGAAGTCTTCGATTACAGAACTCCATCTCTAGGGTATAGAAATTGCTGACCCAGAGGAACTTCCACATGTAGCTGAGATGCCAAGATGAGTGACAGGTCCAGATTTACCTTCCTTATAGGAACAACAATACCTCAAAACAGAAATACATGAAACAATGGGTTTTTGGTAAGACACTAGGAATTAGTTAGTGAAGGACAATGATCTCAAGAGACAGGAAGCCAATAAGGTGAGCCCTACAATTGAGATTAAGGTGACTAGAGATCATAAGAGAATACCAAAGAAGAAGAAGCCAGACATAGAACCCTCAGGATGTGTAGAGAATTCCCCTCCAACATTCAGCAGAGAATTAGCAGAGCATGCATATGAGGGAAATACCCATGGGTGGGGAAAGTCACCCAAAGCTGTAAGAAAGAATGAAATCTGTCACTCATACAAGGTGGGTATAGTGTATGCTTCTAAGAGCCACATGGAAAATCCTCACAATGCATGGGCCATTGGGTAGAGTACTCAGAAAGATCTTGCCTCAGTAAGAATAGTAATTACCTCTGGACTAAACATACTCTCATCTTCCCTATCAAACCTTAAGAGTAAGACCAAAATGGATAAACAGTTTCCAAGTAAATTAGCTGCATTGTAGAACAAATCTTAAAAGGTCTATGGGAGAATGGAAATATACCCAGCAACAGCAAACTGAAGAATGTCTGGCATCCAGTTTTGAATTACTCTTTTAGCAAATAAAAAAGAAAATGCAATCCATAATGTGGAGAAACCAGCTCAGAATTGACACAAATGTGAAAAATAGCCAATATGAGATTATTATAATTCTATCCAATTTGTCCAGAAAGTTAAATAAAAACAGAAAATATGTAAAAGAACCAAAGAAAACTTGTAGAGTCAGAAGTATAATGTCTGAAATGAAAAATACATGGGATTACACATTACTGCATATTATATAATATAAAAGAAAAAATTCATGAAACTGAAAATAATGATATAAACCATCAAAAATGAAAAAGAGAGAAGAAAAAGAAAAAAGTACAGATTATTTATGAGCATCAACTGGCATGATATGTACATTAGACTCCCCAAATGAGAAAGGAGCAAGAGAACAGAAGAAATCTTTGAGAGAATGATTGAAAATTTCAAATTTAATGAATACCATATACTCATGCCTGCAGCCGTAGCCCTGTGGCATCCGATCCCGTCAGATCTTGGAAGCTAAGCAGGGTCAGGCCTGGTTAGTACTTGGATGGGAGACCGCCTGGGAACACCAGATACTGCAGGCTTGGGAGAAGGACCTGGCAACCCGCTCCCAATAATCAATCTGCCATTGAAAACCCTATGAACAGCAGAGAAGCACTGATAATAGTGTTTCGCCTGTTGTATGTAGGGTCGCTATGAGTCGGATACCGACTCGACGGCACCTAACAACAACAACAACAACATATACTCACAGATCCAAGTAGCTCAAAGAATCCCACCATGAAGAAACTACAGCAAGATTCATCATAATTAAATTGCACAAAATCAGTGATAAATAGAAAATCTTAAAAGGGGGGGGGTACTTATTCCTTGCAAAGATAAGGAAGACAGGGAAGTTCTCGTCAGCACCATGGACAGTGTATTTTCCGTCTAAGCAATGCCCGTGTGAAGGCCGGTGACATCTATGAAGCACTAAGGAAATGTTGAACCTGGTGGGCTCATCATATGTTTTAATTTGCTATCTAGCAGACACAATGTGTCTCTTAAGGAAACTGCCAGGCCACCAATTACACTTAGAGCAATTGTAAAGCTATCTATAAATGAAACTCCTTCTGAGTCTTGTCTAACACACAGACTACCCTGACACCAGACATTGTTAATCAGATGAGCAGCTACACTATGGAGGAATTCTAGTATTGACACTTCAGGTGAGGCTGGATGCAGAGGTACATGCCTGTAATCCCAGCTACTCAGAAGGCTAAGGCAGGAGGATCATGAGTTTGAGGCCAGAGATAGCCTGCATGATATAGTGAGACCTTGTCTCAAGATAAAAAAAAAAATAAGGGGCTGGGGGTGCAGTTCAACAGTAGAGCATTTGAAATCTATGTGTGAGGCCCTGGGTTCAACACTCCAATACTGCAACAAACAAAAACAAAACTTCAGTTGAATTGTGGCATGATCAGAGTAATAGTGGTTCAGGACACCCCACCTCCATATTCTGTTCTTCCTGTCCTAGAGAAAAATGAGCATTCATACACTGTGAGTCAAAGACTCTAGCACCACAAACAGGGCCCACCAGGTTAAGAGATTCAGTTGGCTTTACAAAAGACATGCAAGAAAGCAGGTAACTTCAAAACCCTAGCAGTACTTATCTAGAAGTGGTTAGAACTTCTTGGCCCAATTAGTAATAGCAAGGGCTTTGGTCTTTCTGCATAGAAACTTTCAGTGGAGAAGACTGTTCTTAAATAATAAGTACTAGATCCTGCTAATCAGCCTGACATTTTCCTTCATCAGTTAAACATTTTGAATCTTCCAGTGTGGGCCAGAAACTGGAAGACAATTGAGGTTAGGTGATGAATATAACTTTATCTCTTCCCTTACAGTATAATCAACATGTAAGTAAAAATTTGAAGAAGCCATTATTGATGCTATGATGGGAGTATGCACAGCTCCAGGGGTGTGCATGAGGTCATTTTTATAAGGAAGTGGTAGGGAGGGAAGAAGCACCCTTCCAACATTATTGATTAAATCCTTAAGATTAGCATTCAATGATTGCAAATTCATTTTAATACACGAGTATAAAAATACCAGCTGCTATAACAAAGAGACCCCCAAATATGCAAGAACTCCAACAAGACCAGTAACAGAAATTATTTTCTCCTGATGTCACAATGAAGGGCAGAGGTTAAAGGCAGGAAGCTTCTCTCAGTTCCCCCAGGCTGAACGTCGTCTGGCCATCTTCAACATGTGACTCACAAGACAACTCTTGGTCATCACTATCCACCATCAGGAACCAAGAAGCAAAATGAAACTGAAGCCCATGGCAAGAGATGTTCTCCTATGAAAATCAAGATCACGCCTCTGTACCCCTCCTTACAGTCTGGAATCCCCTCCTGGTCTCTAAGAGATAAATGCTTCTGTAAGGTCATATTCCACTAATGATGAACAAGAATTTGTAGTGAAATAACCTAAATCCACATTCAAGAAAAAATAAAGTCAGATCTTCTAATGGGATGAAAATTTACTAATATATTCAATTCATGCTACAAAACTCTTAACTGTCTTAGTAAAAAGCAGTTGCACTTGAGTTACCCTACAGACTGATACTTCAACAAAAACTGCTTTATACCTGAAAGACTGAAACTCCTCATCAGTCCCTACAGACTGTTCCCTAAAGATAAATTTCAGATTTTCCCTTATAATCCCCAAAAGGATGACATAGTTTGATATCACCAAAGTGAAATGTCTGCTGGCTCAAAAAGAAAAAAATGATACGAAGTCCAGCACCTTCTGCACTTGAGGCACCACATTTAAAAAGAAAAAAAAGATAGATATACTAAAGGAAAAGTTTCTTGACTTTGTGTCCAGTAAGTAAGAAGAAAACAATGGAATTGCTTGTATAGTCTTATAATTTATAAAAATATCACTGGATCGGCCCTGTCTGAGCACAGTGGCCAGAAGGCTGGCCCTCTCTATCAGGACACTGCTGGTTAAAGGCCAGAGGGGTCAGCAGCTCCAATCTGAGCCTCTTTCCTGTCAGGTTCCCTTTCTCACTGTTGCATTCATGTAGCACTGTCATGAAAGAAACGCAGGAGGCTCAGAATAAGATCTGAGACTGCCTTAATCTCCTGCCATGCAAGTCCTATCGTCCAATAGGGGTGCATTTAATTCCTCCAAAAGGCATTTCTAAATGCCATTTGCACACAGAGGTGACATCTACAATATTTTATAATAGTCACAATTAAAAAAAAACTTCCTGGGTTCAGAGAGTTTCATTTTGACAGAAAAGTGTTTTTAATTGAAAATTATGATCCCTGAGAAAGTTTGAGGGCCAGAAGAGCAGATAGATTTCTTCTCATTTGCTGAGTAAATGGTTCCTCTGGGCCACTTTTGCATGAGCTTCACCTTCTTTACTTACCATGAAAGCACATCAACATGCTTTTCCCCCAGGAAACCCTATTTCCTGGACAATTAATATTTTCAGCATGGTGTGAAGACATGCAGTACAAGCCAGTCTTTGCAGTAACCTGAATTACAAACCAAAACCCCTTTAAACACATAATATCTATAATTAACCAAAATTCATATTTATTGAATTACTGCTTTGCTAACATAAGGAAATTCTTCTCTACTCCTCTTGATTAGAGATACCACTCTTCAAAATAGAATTGGAAAGTTTGCAAACAAAAAATTACAACCCTATAGGATGAATGAATTTAAAGAGTTGACACCTGCATCCTGTGTCCACAGCAGAGTAACCCTATATGGCAAGGACCCTTATCCTGGTACTGCTTGCTAGCTTCATAAATTCTACAGTTGCCAATAACGACAGTTCTTTTTTCCTGGAAAAACTTGTTGACTCAGATAATAACAATAGTGTGAGGCATGCAACAAAGACCATATGGCTTCTTAATACTGTGTACATTCTTCGTATACTAAACTGACAGCACAATAAGAATGCAGAAGTTTTGGAAGGATGCTTTCCTCTTCTTATGAGAATGAGGTACCATGATAAATAACATGGTATTGTAAATAAATTCAGAAGCAGACTGCAGAATTTCACGCAATCTATACCAAATCTGTCTTATGTACTTCTCATTCTCTATCCTGAGACTTTAAGCACATTGTGGCCCTGAGGCACCATAAGATGCTAAAACGCTTGGGAAAGATGAAATGATGTCTGGAAGAGCTAGGTTTTAAAATGTGACCTTTCTTAACCATGTGAAGAGAAAAAGTGAGGAAATAGCTAATTTTATAATGTTAGTGGGAAAATGATCACTTAACAGAAAAGCTTTTCATTTCACACTCTATTTCTAAGGTGAGAGTAGTTTTGAAGAATAGAAAATTTATCACCAGATTTAGAATTTTAGCACTATCATGAGTTCAGCCTCAGAAGAAAGTAGTTTGTATTTAAAGAAGACATTATCTTTAGTTCTTCAGCAAATCACTAAGATTTCAAGGGGGGAAAGCTGGTTAAATCACAGTGTTAATCTCTTTAGAAACATAAATCAGTTTTAATCAAATTGCATCAGTTTACGCAGGGGAGAAATTTTTGGAAAAATTATAGTCATCAATTGTTTTTATAGCCAAGCAGAGATTTTTTTAAAAGTCAAGCCTCTGGAAATCTGCATTAGAATGAGGCAGCCTGAACTGAAAAGAGTTAAAAAGTTATTGGCTTTACTTTATCACCAAGCCCTGAATACGTACAGCAAGGAAATTTACTGGACACGAGCTTATGTGTAAGTAATTTTGTTTGGTACAATTTGCTGTAGATTCATCTCTGAGTGCTCGATTTGTCTGATACAAGCGAAAAAGGAAAAATCACTTAATCTAGACATGTTGAGTTAACTCAACCAAACTCAGCTGTTTGCCTCCCTTCAGGCTTTTAAGCTGAATAGCTGGTTTCATGTTGCCAGCCCCCCTCCTTTCCTGCCTTGTGCAGTAGAGGCTGACTTTAGGGACCCTATAAGTATATCCCTGGGCTGGGATTTAGCTCAGTTGGTAGAGCACCACTGTGCAGTCTCTGAAGTCCCAAGTTCAATTCCTAACACCACAAAAATGGGAGAAGGATGTGGCAATCCACTCCTGAGGCAATCCCAAAACAATCAGCCATTGAAAACCCTATGAGGGTCGCTATGAGTCAGACAGGACTCGAGGACTCATAACAACAACAACATAGCATATCCCTGCAAAGGGGTGGGGATCAGATCATGAACGGACTCCACTTCTCAGTCTAGAGTCTTCTCCATCGTAGGTGGCATTTTGTCCAGGACTCACATAGGCTTGATGGTTGGTGACAGGACAGTCTCTGTCCCCGGGGCTCTCTGAGCTTACACCTGCCTCCCTCCCTGTTAAGCCCCACATCCACCCCATGCCCATCACCCTTCTGTGGCACTGCCTGCTAAAGTAACCTTGCTGCAGCTCTGGTCCTTAGTGCTCCCTCGGATAACTTACCCCTCCACCCACAGAAACCCCCAGTGGCTACCCCTACCCCATGCCACACTGAGTCCACAGGAACCCTCTGCTTCCTGCAAACCATGTTGCCATTCCTATGCTGTGGCCCCCACTCCATGATGATACTGGAGACTTTCCTGGATCTTGCTCAGCTACCTAGTTAAGAAGAGCAGTAGAATTTCTGTCAACTCTGCACTACCAAGTTCAAGGGTTGGGGGTTATCATCATCCCCTCATCCACAGTGGGGACTTGTCCAAGAACATTCCTGGATTCTGATGCCAGTGTCCACAGTGCTATTACATCTCCTCCTTCCCACACCCCAAACTGCCTCCCCCACACCCCAGCTTGGAGACTCTGTATGCACTGTGAGAAGAGTACAAATGGTGTCCTGCCTCTTCTGATCCTGTTTCAAAGAGATCCCAGCTGTAACCTGGATCTGGGCTCTCTAACCTTCAACACTAAGCATTTCCTGCTTTCTCCTCTGTCCCGTTCCAACCTACCTTGTGGGGCCAAACAAGGGGCTATGCCTCTCCCCTACAAAGAGGCTGGGCACGGATGTAAAGAAGGAAAACGGTGTTTACTATCTCAAATCATTGTCCCAGCATTTGCAAACAGAAGCGATCCTTTCCTGACACACACCAGAAATTCCAAGGGTACCCAGCTTCTCTTGTCAGCCCCATGAATCTGGGTGATCTGTTCTCAGGACTGGATATTGAAATGTCCAGTGGTGTCATTCCTAAGGGTCATAGGTCTTTAACTTGGGCATTTAGAGGGGAGCCAAATGAATCAGTGGGAACCAAAAATAACAAAATGAGCAAGGCCAGTTGATTTTTAAGGAATTATGTAAGGAATTCTCACAACTAAAAGCAAACGTGTTCATAACTTATGCAGTCTTTCTGGGAGGCAGAAGAAAATAGAGGTCAAGCACATCCACTCTGGGTGATGCTTTGTGGGTTTAAGACCTGGTTGAGCATTTTCAGGCTGCTTGATCTTGCTGTGCCTCCATCGTCTCGTCTGTAAATAGGAGCAACAGGGGCACCTAAGGCAGAGGAGAGATGAGATTAAATAAGTTAATACATGTGAAGGGATTAGAGCAGCGCCTGGCACATTGCTTATGTATTCAGGAAGTGTCAGCGAGGATGTTTTGAGGGATCATGACCGACTCGAGTCCTCTATTGGGAAAACACCTTGCCAGGAACAATTTGAGTCTGGTTTCTGTGTTGTTCTTCTCCTGGGCCAGGTCCTCCTCCCTTTCCACATTCTCTCCTCCTGTACTTCATTTTCTCATCCTCTTCCTGTTCTGGCTCCTCCTCTTCCCCTTCCTGCCCCTCGTTCTTCTCTTCCTTTTCCTCCTTTGAAATCATTGAGCATCCTATCTAGAGCTCATGGCCAGTCTTCTCAAGGGTATCCTGGTCCAGCTTGACCCACCCCATCCCTTGGCACTGGCCTGCTCAGGGCATGCTGCCCTTGGGCTGTTTACAAAATGTCAACCTTCAGTCCCAGGATTTCCACCTCAATCGCCATGTGTTATGTGCACTTTTCTCTACTGTTGGTTTATTTCTATGCCAGTGACACTCCTCCTATAGTTTTCATGGAAACTCTTGGCCATCCATCCACACTTCTAGCCCCACACGGTCTGGTGTGCTCCCCGAGGCAGCTGGCTTCTTTTTTAGAAGAACTCTATGTGTGCCTTGTGCACCTGAAAATGATCCCCATTTCTCAGTCACCTTTGTCTATATGGAACCTTCCTGCCTTTTAACTCCTTGCTTCGTAGCACACATGGGTTACCAATCTTACTCCAAAGTTGGTAGGCTGACACCTTAAAGAACATTCCAAGTGAATTCTAAGGAAATGCATGCAAACTTGCAACACCTTTTGAATGCAATGTAAGTGATTTACCATATGCTGTGGCAATGTCAAAAACCTTCCATACACACACATACATACAACTAGAAGTTTCTAAATGTTATTTCCTATGCTTTAGTAATTTAAGTATCATATCCATTGTTTAGCTACCCTTTTTCACTTGGGGGGAATATATCACTGTTGACCATTTTCTTGTATCAAAACTATGTATCTATAACTTATACACATTGAAGACCTTTCCTGTGGATTTTATTTGTTTGTTACTCTCGAGTCGGTTCCCATCAAGGCCAAAGGATGCTCATTATTCTCCAAACACCAAATCATCCTCCCATCCACCATGGGGAAGACACTAGGTGTCCATCCAAGAAAGACAAAGTCGTGTCCATCCCTTCTTGGCTCATTTCAGATACGGCCAGTTCCACTCTGCCTGTGTGTGAAAGGAGAGAGGCGGGTGGCAAAGGGGAATTGTGTCAGCAGCATAAAGAGAAGCAGATGTAAAGAACAAGACCCAGGTTCAGGGACAAAGGTGACTCCTGTGGCCAGGTTATTTAACATCTTTGTGTCTAACTTCCCTCACCTATAAAATAATAACGCCAACCTCCCTGAAGTTTGGAGAACGAAGAGATCTCAGATGTGTAGGCCAGCAGCATGGAGCCTGGGAAGAAGTGGTACTGGGGAGGAGGTCACATCTAGGGCTCATGCCTCAGTTGCCAGGGATATTCCCTATGATCTCATAGAAGGTCAAGAGTCCCCCACGCCCCACAGTGTTACCATTTATTATTGATGTTCACCTTGAAATATGTCCACACTCTGCCTTTCATTCTCTGCCTTTTCCTAGCTTCCCACCTTAGTTTTAGAGAAGAGCCCAACCATTAGTGTGGTGCACCAGCCCACGCTTCCAGCCTATTCTGGGCTGGGTGCTGCAGACCCAGCAGGAAACAAATGATAGGGGAAACAGAGGTGTCCCAAGGAGCCTGAGTTCCAACATGTGGACATGGGAGGAAGTAGGAATTTGGCACCTGGAGAAAGCACTTCCTCTGGGAAGGGAAATCGGACCCAGACACCCAAATCCCAGTTAGCAACTTCCAAAGCTTGGTGCTTCTCCCCATCTCAGACCCCAGACCATCCATGTCTTTGCCTCCCGAGAGCGGGGCTGTCGAATAATTCCCTGCAACCAAGCAATGCCTCCGAGAGTTCCATCAGCTTGCTCACCCCTCAGGCAGGAGAAAAGTGTGCGTTATTGGATGACGGTGATAAGAAACTATGTGAATGTGACTTCTAACGTAGGATGGGATGAAGTTGTTTGTTTTTTTAATCTCATATTTCATGCAGGGCTGGGCTGAGGATGTGGCAGGCATGGCGTATGCCCTACGTTCACTGCCAGAGGGGGCTCCCTGCCTGCCACAGGTGAGAGCCAGCTCTGGGGTGCCTGCCCCTACGGGGGAAGGGGGGATGGAGAGGGCCTGGTGGGGGAAGGGCGGGGATGGACTGGTTCCCAGGACTTTCCCACAGAATCCAAAACCTCATTCCGTGGATGTAACTTTTTCAGACCTTAAATGAAATCGCAACAGCTTAACCCCTTATATTTGTCCATGTCCACATTGCCCACTCTTCTCTGGGATGCTGTCGAGCAGTATGAAGCGTCGAAAGCATGTGTGCACGTGTCTGAAAAGCAGCACTCACCTGCATTTTGTTAAGTGACTCTGAATCTGAATGCTGTGTCTGCTTGATGCTGCCTGTGCATTTCAATATGAAGCATTAGCTGATTGTCATTAAGGATAAGCCCTACCAACCCCAAACGAATCCTACTGCCATGCTTTACAAATAAGACATTGAATTATCGTCCTTTATTTTGTGTGTGTGTGTGTGTGTGTGTGTGTGTGTGTGTGTGGTCTTGGGGATTGAACCCAGGGCCTTGGGCTTGCATGCTCTGCAAGTGTTGGACCACTGAGCTGCACCCTCAGCCCAGTATTTTACTTTTTGAGACAAGATCTCACTAAGTTATGCAGACTGCCTCTGGTCTGGAACTTACAATCCTTCTGCCCCCCGCCTCCCGAGTCGCTGGGATTACAGGTGTATGCCACCACGCCCGGCTGGTCCTAGACATTTTTATCTTAATATCTTTTTGCAAAAAACAATGTACTTTTTGCTCTGGATTCTCATATCTACCTTTCATCGCCCCTGTGTTTTTTTAATGTATTTACTCTTGACTGTTCAGCAAAGGACTTACTCCTTTGCATATTTGACAATAGGTCTCTCTGAGCCACCTCCAAATTCAGAGCTCTTTAGAAAAAAAAGTCCCCCAAACTCAACTCCTCCTACTTTTTACTTTTTGGGGGGTCCTTTTTTTATACCTTTTAATGTCAGTGGCCAATCTCAACCGTCCATATCTTAAAGCACTAACTATCTACCTCCCACAAATGGCTTTCAAACTCAAGTCCCAAACCCACGGTCACAAGAGAAACGAAGTGTGGTTCATGGATTAACCCAGAAACCTTTCTCATATGTTCAAGGCAACAACTGCAGTTAAAAAGCTGAAATGCATGTCTAATGTATTCAACCTATTCTACAACTAGGTCTTGATAATTCAACCTTTTTGGCTCCCGTAAACAGCTGCCTGACAACTCTCATGCACTGTTGTTCACTGCCACGGTTCTCCAGCCATTTTTCTAACCTCCTTTGCCTTCTCTCTCTTGCCAGTGGTCAGTATATATTCGAGCAGCTGTCCGAAAAGAGAAGGGCCTGCCCATTCTAGTGGAACTACTGCGAATAGACAACGATCGTGTGGTGTGCGCGGTGGCCACAGCGCTCCGGAACATGGCCTTGGACGTCAGAAATAAGGAGCTCATTGGTACGTTCCCAGATTCACAGAGTCCCAGTTTCTCATGGGTGTGTGTGGTTGAGTCCATATGCAAAGCAGAGGCGTGTGCAGGAAAGCCGCGTTTATTAGAAGCCCCATGCTTTCCAACTCTCCTGCATTAAATTCAAAGTGCCCACTGATCTCTTAGCATTTAAAGGAAAATGTGGTTTGTTGATATTCTAATCCTTACAAATTGAAAGTGACCACAGTGTTTGTTTGCTTCCCATGTGGTGAACTAAGGAACTCTGAGAAGATACACTGTCCTTTTTCTCCTCCTATTTTCATTTATTTTGGATGAAGCCATGCATATCCTTGACCATTTTTTTTAAATCATCTCACCTAAATTACCAAGAATCTTTTATTAATGAAACATCACAAAGGTAATACGTTGCCATATTTATGTGATGAATATTTATTCATAACCAATTTGTTCCGGGCCTGTGCTGTGTCCAGAGATAGATGTCAATGAGAAAACCAGACAGAAAGCCTTGCTCTTGGGAAGTTCACATTTAGGAGCAGGAGATGTATAATAAACAAAATGAACAGATGAATTCCATGGTGTACTAGTAAGGCTTTATGGGAAAATAATGGGGCAAGGAAAGCAGGCTGCAGTTGGCGAGGTTGCAATCTTATTTTTAAATTGAGGTGAAATTCACAAAACAGAAAGCTAAAGTGTATGATTTTAGTGGCATTTGGTACATTCCTAATGTCATATAACCACCACTTCTAAGTTCCAAAACATTTTTATCATCCCAAAGGAAAGCTTATGCCTGTTAAGCAATCTCTCTCCATCCCTCTCCTCCCAGCCTCTGGCAGCCACCAAGCTGCAGTCTCCCTAGAGAGTCCCTGATCTGGATACCACATATACATGGAATCATATCCTATATGACCTTCTGTGTCTGGCTTCTTTCACTTAGCATAAGGATCGTGATTTTATTATTTTTATTTTACATTATTGTTGTTGTTAGGTGCTATAAAGTCGGTATCCGACTCATAGCGACCCTATGTACAACAGGCGAAATACTATTGTCAGTATTTCTCTGCTGTTCATAGGGTTTTCAATGGCAGCCTGATTTTTGGGAGTGGGTTGCTGGGTCCGTCTCCCAGTATTTTACATTAATAAATTATAATTGTATATATTTATGGGACACATATATTAGAATGTATGTGCACAGTGTGGAATAATTAAACTAAGCTCATTAACATACCAGTACTTTTTTTTTTTTTTTTTTTTTTTGAGATAGGGTCTTATTATGTAGCTCAGGCTGGCCTTCATTTGCTATGTAGCCTAGGCTGGCCTCCAACTGGTAGTCCTCCTGCTTCAGCCTCCCAAGGGCTGAGAATTCAGGCCTATACTACCACACACAATACTTATCCTTTTTTACAATGAGAACATTTGAAACTTTGTTAGCAATTTTGAAATATACAATGTGTTGTTATTAACTGTAGTTACCATGCTGTGTAATAAGTCTCAAAATACTGTCTACTGTAAGTCTATACCCCTTGACCAGCAGTGTCCCATTCCTTTCAAACCCCCACTTCTAGTGTCTACAATCCTACCCTGGTTCTAACAGTTCATTTATTTTAGATTCTGTGTGTAAGTGACATTGTACCGTATTTGTCTTTCAGTGCCTGGTTAGGCACTAAAAAATAAGCTGATTTCACTTATATTGTCTTCCAACTTCATCTGTGTCATCACAAATGATACAATTTCATTCTAGTTTAAGTGTGAATAGTATTCCAATATGTACCATATTTTCTTTATCTGTTCATCCACTGATCGAAACTTAGGTTGATTCTGTATCTTGGCTACTGTGAATAATGCTACAGTCAGCATAGGAGAGATGTGTACATATCTTCAAAATATTTATTTGTTTGTTTTGTTTGTTTGTTTATAGTACTGAAGGGATTGTTGCATCTAGGGCCCTGCACATATTAGGCAAGTGCTCTACCACTGAGCTGCCCTCCTAGCCCTCTTTTTTATTTTTTATTTTGAGACAAGGTTTCACTAAGTTATGCAGACTCCTGGCCTCAAACTCTCCATCCTCCTGCTTCAGCCTCCCAAGTCCCTGGGATTATAGGTGCATACCATGGCATCCCACTTCAAAACATTGTTTCTCAAGTCTTTGGCTATATATCCACAAGTGGGATTTTTGGATCATATAGTAATTCTATTTTCAGGGTTTTTTTTTGAACCTCCACACAGTTTTCCACATGACTATACTAATTTACATTCCACCCTCAGTGTACAAGATTTCCCTTTTTTCCACATCCTTCTTAACAATTGTCCTTCATCTTTTTCTTTTTATAAGAGCTACTCTGTCAAGTCTAAGGTGATAACTCATGGTTAGACTTGCATTCCCTTAATGATTCGTAATATTGCATATTTTTCACATATCTGTTGGGTATTTATATGTCCATTCATATCCTTTGCCCATATTTAAAAGGCTGTTTTCTTGCTATTGGGTTGAGTTTTTATACATTCTGGGTATTAACCTCTTCTCAGATTTATGCCTTGCAAATATTTTGTCAGAACCCATAAGTGGGTTCCTTGCTCTGTTAATTATTTCCTTTGCTATGCAGAAGATTTTCAGTTTAATGCAATCCTATTTGTCTATTTTTGTTTCTGTTTCCTGAGCTTTTGGGGTCAAATCCAGAAAAATCATTGCCCAGACCAATGATGTAGCTTTTCTCCTGTTTTCTTCTAGGAGTTTTATAGTTTTGGGACTTACCTTTAAGTATTTGAGCCATTTTGGTAGAGTTTTGTATATGTGTGTGTTAAGGGTCCAGTTTCGTTCCTCTGTATGTGGTTATCCATGTTAAGGTTGTGATTTCAGATGAGAGGTTGAGGTAGGGGTGGTTGGGAAGTTAATCCTTGAGGAGAGTGGCCATGCAGATATTTAGAGGGAAGAGGATCCAAGCTAAGAGGCTCCCTCTGCAGTTGACCCTCTGGAATGGGAGCTGGGAGGAAGCCAGTGAGTTGCAGGCCTTCAAAGGACCCCATGTGTTTGGCAGAGCAAATGGTGGGAACCCAGGTCCAAGAGGCCTGGGTGGGAAAATGCTCAGGCCAAGGCTGATTGATGCTTGGAGAACGGTGAACCCACAGTGACCTGCTGGGAAATGACACAAGTCTGCAAAGACCATTGTCCCAATGGCTTAGCATCCAGAATGAAAGAGATGGTTCCTGTAGGATTGCTAGTCAGGGTATGGAGTGAAGTCTGGCAGCCCAATTGCAGGTGACAGGTATCAGCAGGCAACACCTGGAAACTGAGCAGCAGGGAGCTGGACCAACCACTGGGGCTAAGGTTCAGTTCCTCTGTAACTTCTAGGGACCTGAAAGAAGTGAGTTCTGAGTGCGCAAATGGGCAAGACTCCTTTCCTGGGACAGTGGGGAGATCAGGCATGGTGTACTAAACCCTCTGTGACCCAGGCACCAGATACCTTTTCTCCTACCATTTCACAACACCCATCAGATCCTCCAGTGAAAACCACAACATGTTCAGGTTTTCAGCCATGTTATTCACAGTGACACCAGACTTCAAGTCTGTGTCTCATAAATGCAATTATTCATGATACTTTCAATATAAGGTAGGAAATAAACATGTAATGTGTTATTTATACTCAGTTTGAGTTAAATTTAAGTGGCAGTGAATTTTGTATGTTTTGTATATTTAAAATAGGCTATTAGCTCAAAAAGTCAGGGTACCTTCTCCATAAGCACTTTTCTTTTCCTTGAACAGTGATTTCAGACAGGACAGCACCAGATCTTCCAAAAAAAAGCCTATCTTTTCTCTGTATCATGGAGGAAAAATCAATAGCTAATCAGTCTACTGCCTGGATACTAACTACTAGGTATTGTGTGTTTGTGTGTTTTATTTCTTTTGGTGGATTAAAATATAACAAAATACTGCAGTATCGATTAGCTTTCCAGCTCTCAGGCATCTCTTCTTTCACCAAAGCCAGTTATCTAGCACTCTCTCTGAGGCAGGAACATTTGGAGCTTCACATTGCCCAGGTTAAATTAAGTCTTTACTATCCAATGTCACTGGACAGGAAATGGATCCAGTCATTCAGAAACAGAGAGAAAATATCTAAGCTGTGGGCTTTATGGAAGTAATAACTTTTTTCTTGAATGAGAAGGGTAGGATTTAACAAAGGGAGAAAGGAACTATGACTTTTTGCTCACTCTTTTACTATAAATATTGCATTAAAGTAGTGATTTTTATAGGAAAACACCATCCAGAATTTTGTATACATTGCAAAGAAATGTCCAATGCCTTTAAACCAAGAACAACAAGCTCAATGAAGGCTTGGGTGACCTTGTCTGATTTCATAGCCTTACAGGTCATTCTAATGACTCCCAAACAGATACCTCTATTGGGACTTCCAGGTCTCATGTCCAAATGCCTGTCCTACATCACCACTGGATGGCTGATGTCTGCTTGTTGGATGTCATCAAGTCAGATCTGACTCACAGCAACCCTATGTACAACAGAACAAAACACTAGCCAACACTGTGCCATGTACATGAACTTTATATGTTTGAGCTCAATGTTGCAGCCCCTATGTTTCTTCTCATTTTGAGTTGTGCCACATCCGTAAATGGAGGTCCCAGGAGCCTTCATTCTTGCCACTCCCTCTGCCAGGAGTTCTCTTCTTTCAGGCATGCACTTGCTCAGCCCTCACCTCCCTCAGGTCTTTACACAACCTCTACTTTTCCCAGAGGAGCTTTGCTGGCCACCATACTTAAAATTCCAACCCACCTCCTTTCCTTGCTCAATTTTTCTCCGTAGCACTGATCGGTGTCTAATATAGGCAGTCTTTACTTAAGATCCCAGCCCCTTTGATTTTTTGACTTCACAATGGTGTAAACGCAATACACACTCTGTAGAAATCATACTTTGAATCTGGAATTTTGATCTTTCCTCAGGCTGGTGGTAGAGGGTCTAGTCTTTCTTGATTCTGGGCAGTGGCATAAGTGGCAGGTCCCAGACAGCTCCCATAGTCTAAGCTCATTGTAGTAAATGCATTTTTTGCTTATAATATTTTCAATGTACTATAGTGTTTTTGTAGGACTGAGGTTTAATTCAGTTGATAGAGTGCTGCTTTGTACTCTGTGAGGGCCTGGGTTCAATCCACAGCACCACAAAAATGGGAGAAAGATATGAAAATCCACTTCCAAAGCAATCCTGAAACAATCAGCCATTGAAAATCCTCTGAGAGTTGCCATGAGTTGGACCCAACTTGAGGCCACCTAACAACAACAAGCCTATAGACACATCATTATGGTGTCCAATCTCATCAGATCCTGGAAGCTAAGCAGGGTCTGGCCTGGTTAGTACTTAGATAGGAGACCGCCTGGGAACACCAGGTGCTGTAGGCATGGGAGAATGACCTGGCAACATATTCCCCCTGCCAAAATAAAAAAAAAAATCAGCCATTGAAAATTGTATAAATAGCAGAGAAGCACTAGCAATAGTGTTTTGCCTATTGTATGTAGGGTTGCTATGAATCAGACACTGACTCAATAGCACTTAACAATAGCAACATAGTTTTTTGTAATGTAACCCCATTAGAAGTTGAGGAGCACCTGTATATAACAAATTAATTATTAATCTTGTCTCTTATCCTTCTCCCTCTATCTGGGCTTTAAGCCCCATTAAGAGTGAGCAGCTCTGTCTTGTTTGCTGATGTAGCCCAGGAACCTGGAAGAGTGTGTGACTCATAGTAAGGACTTCATAAATATTTGCTGAATGAATGACAGACCTAGGTATTTCCTGTCCAACTATCATCTTAATCTCCATACCAGTAAAATATTAAGTAAGCAAGTTAAATAAAATATTAACTAAAGAAAAGGATTGTGGCCGGGCACAGTGGTACATTCCTATAATCCCAGAGACCCAGGAAGCAGAGGCAGGAAAATCACAAGTTCTAAGTCAGAGCCAGCTTGTGTAACTAGTGAGACCCTCTCTCAAAATAAAAAGTAAAAACTGGGCTGGAGGTGTAGCTCAGTGTTAGAGTGCTTGCAAAGTGTGAATGAGGCCCTAGGTTCAACCCCCTATTGCTGTAAAAAAGAAGAAAGAAAAGAAAAGAAAGGATTTTGAGCCAGGAGTGGTGGCACATGGCTGAAATCCCAGCACTGAGGAGGCTGAGACAGGAGAATTACCCCAAGTTTGTGGCCAGCCTGCACTACACAGTGAGTTCCAGGCCAGTTGGGGCTACATAGGGAGATCCTGGCACAAAAAAGAGGAAAGAAAAACAAAAAGAAGGAAAGGAGGTAAGGAAGAAAGAGAGGGAGAGAGGGAGGGAGGGAGAGAGGAAGGAAGAAAAAGAAAGGAGGGAAGGAAGGGAGGGAGGAATGAAGGAAGGGAAGGAAGGAAGGAAAAAAGGAATAAAGGAAGGAAAAAAGAAAGAAAGAAAGAAAGATATTGTATCTTATTACCCAAAAGCTAGTTTGTTTCCTCTTTAAAAGTACTAGATGCATAGACACTCAGAATTTCAGAAGAAACCTAGTTTTTTTCCAATCATTGGTTCTGGGGTTTTAGCTTAAATTACAACTCTCTTTAGATTATTCTCTTAGGGGTGGGGATGGGCAGGCTGCCACATTTGCAGTTGAGGGGATGGTTCATCTTCCTAGGACTCTATTATCAGGAAAACTCCAAAGAAGCTGTTGAACAATAATCACCCAACAGGTCTAATAGGAAGCAAACAGTATCACTGACAGAAACGTAGCGTACTCTGCCTCTCCCTTATCTGCCTATGAGGGCTGTTTCCATGGTTATGTGTGTGAGTCTGTGAACTGGTGATAAGTATACTATAGATAGACTGTTATGTTCTTCTTAATGATGTGGCGCAGTGGCTGAGGTTAAAGTACATCCACACATCTCTTTACAACTTTCAAAAACTCTTAATTTTTTTCCAATTAGGTAAGGTTTTTCTTTTTTAAAAGAATGGTAATAATTAGCTTCAGTGAAAAAGGCCTAAAATATTGCTTCATTTCAATAAGTTTAGCAAAATGCCACCTGTTTCAGCACTTGGACAGTTCCTGACAGAGGCATTTGCTTCAGCCAGCTCTCCACCCTCTTCCAACAAACAAAACCCAACAAAGCAAAACCCTTAAAATGTGAATACTAACTTCTCACCTGCCATTCAAGGCCCAGCTCAGGTGGCCTTTCCTGAGGAAGGCTACTCCTTGAACTTGGAGCTTTGGTCACACCTACTTGATTAGAATCCTTTTCATTTATCTTAGATATCCATTGTATGATTTTATCCTTGCATTGCCTTTTATTTTTTCATGTGTGCCCTGCACCTTCCCAGACTGAAATAATAAGCAAGGAGGGATCATGTTAGGGTTAATGTTGTATTTATTTTATGCCCTGTCTTGCCTGACACATTGCTTTGTTCATAAGAGGGATTCTGTATATATTTACTGAAGAAGTTGATTGATGAGTGACTAACAGAGGGCACTTATTGTGAAGCACGGATATAAGGGTGATTTGGAGAATCCCAAGGAAAAAGAGGGGCTGGGATTTAGCTCAGTTGGTAGAGTGCTGCGCTGCAGTCTCTGAGGTCCTAAGTTCGATTCCCAGCACCGCAAAAATGGGAGAAGGACATGGCAACCCACTCCCAAGGCAATCCCGAAACAATCTGCCATTGAAAACCCTATGAGGATCGCTATGAGTCAGATACGACTCAATGGCACCTAACAACAACAACAAGGAAAAACAGGAAGGAGTGGAGGGAATATCTGTTACCATCTCCTTCCATAGTGTCCGGGAACACAGGAAAGGAAGGCAGCTCAGATGCAGGACTTGTTCTGCTGCTGCGGAAGAGGTTTGAGATTGGGTGGGGCATAGTAACACTCTGTCTGTATGATCCAATCACTGCCAAAATTCCACATTGGCAGAGCCATGCCCCCCCTCAGGGGCTCTTGGCAGGGCACACAGAGCTCCTTCCCTGGGCTTCCCTGGGTGGTGGCTGCTTGCCGCACCTTCTGGCAGGCAGGCCAGGGCTGATGTGCCACGAAGGTCCTCCCAGCTCCCTTGTGCACCTCACAGGCTGAAGAGAAGAGCCAGTTAGTGCCGTGTGAGCCGGCCCTTTCTTGGTTGCCATGGGCCTTTTGCCTCATCCTTCAGTGATCTGCGGGACTCTCTTCCTCCCCTCAGTTACCATATGGACAGCGGGGTCACCACATTTGTAATGACCCATAAGAATTGCTCCTTGACTGATTCTCCCGCACAGTCATGTTATATAAAGAATCCTTTGCGTCTGGCTGACCTTTTCATTTTACCCATGAGCTGAGCTGTCCAGGCAAGCCCTCCCTCCCCGTCCCAACCTCAAAAGCAGCACTAAGCAGAATCTGACTCTTTCTGGGATCTGGAGGACCCCATTTCTTAGCAGATATGCTGAAAGAAATAGAAGAGAGTGGAGCCCAAAGTATCCGCGTGTAGCTAGCAGTATGCATTTCACACATCACACGCTAACGAAACCATGAACGGCATAAGGCTCACTTCTTGTCTGAGTTCATTCCTTTTCAAGTAGTAAATCCATTGCTATTCTCTCCCACCCCCCCCCCACATGGGGCTTTCGGATCATTTTTATTCTGTTGGAGGGTTCAGAGAGCAGGGAAAGAACAGGCCTTTCTGCCTTTCTTTCCTTGCTCCACTGTTTTAAATATTCAGAGAAAAGAATTTTATCTGGCCACTTAAAGACTGTTTATTGACAACGATTGTTGATGCTATTTAAATAACAACATAAAATGTTCTGTATTAACCAGAAAATAATGATTGAATAAAGAAAGGGAAATGTTATACCTAGAATGACAATCACTCCTTCCCCCAAACCAGATCTTTACTGAGTGAGAATTGTATTTTCCTTTGGAGAACTGGTGTGGGAGTGGGGGGAATAGGAGGAAAATTTCCTTATGTCAATACTGTCCTGATTGTTGTATAGCTTTATAAACATCCCCTTTCATTGTAAAATCCCATAGCTAGATTTTTTAGAAGAGTAACTGTGGAATTCTAGACCTGGAAATACTTCTCTTCATTCAAAACTGGAAATACATTTTTATTCAAACCTTTAATCATGAAATCATGTTATGTGAAGAATAAACAGGTAGCTACAGCTATGTCTCCACTTCCGTGAAGAATCACTCCAAATATGACTTGCGAAATCATTTCTCAAGCTTTGTCTAAAATCTACAGCTTGGGATTGGAACACCTCTTAGACCACATCCAGTCTGTGTTTGAATATCATCTTGCATGCCTGGTGTCTCCAAGCCTCACCGGGAAACAGAGGGATCTAAAGTCTTCTAGACTCCTACCGGTTAAAAGAAATACTCAGATGGGCATTTTATTATTTTCACATCTCATGCCAAAGGTTTACATGTGCCAAACCCTCCTGGGGTTCTGGCACCCCATTCTGAGGTGCAGACCTCTTGAACATCACTCGTTACCTAATATCATAGTCACTTTGTCTGTGTTCTTAACCTCGGCCAATTCCATCTGTGCCCAGAGAAAGACTTGCTCTGGAAACCTCAGGGCAACCCAGGAAGGCAATGTGCTGTTTTTATTAGTAGGAATTTGTAAGCTTTACTTTATTAAGTAGATATGAGGAAATTTTAGAAACACACCTTCTCTGCTTTTCAAAACATGCTCTTCAGCCCAGGGCAGATGTTGTTTTAATTAAAACACATGCAATTTCAATTAGTATTTTAAGAAAAAGGCTGATTTCCCAGACGAGGAGATTTATCAGAGCACTCTGCCGACTTCCTTTAATAACTTGGTTTCATCAGCCAAATTCTAGCAGAAGGAAATCTCTGCACTTTGGCTGAAACTTCATGTCTTCAGATTAAGTGCCTGTGTTAGATCGCTCATCTCCCAGACCCCAGAACCTAATCTCACAAATTCTGCCTCCCTTTTCCGTGAAGTCCTGGGTTCTTTGTTAATTAACTTTGGACACCTATTGGGGAATATTGGCGGCTGGGTCTGGGAGATAAGAATTCCTTGGAAGAGGAGTTGTAAATAAATCAAAAAGTCAATGATTATTTTATTCAACAAGACTTTAATGATTCATCCCTTGAAAATACTCCATGTGGGGAAAAGGCAAAATTGAGAAATTTCCAGTTGACTCAAATTCAGGACCTGAGCCCAAAGACCTCACAGGAGAAAGGGAGAGAGAGACAGAGAGAGACCGAGAGAGACAGATCTCACTTCGTTTTGACTATTTAGACCTTCACCTTTTCCCTTATGAAACAATTTCAGAAGAAAACGTTTAGAGAAGGGGACACATGAGAAATGAAATGGCTCCCCTCAAATACTCAAATCAAATTTTGAGAATGTAAAAATAGAAAAGAGGATTCTAGCCAGGTAACATGTTTAAATTGTATTTCCTTTGAAGTGTGGACTGCCATCTTCTCCCTTTCACACACACACACACACACACACACACACACACACACACAAGCACACACACGTTTTAATAATGTGAGAAGATATTATTATTTTTGCTCCCCCAAATTAAATTAAAAATAATGAGCTAGAAGACTTAACATTTTAAAGAGGAATAGCCTTTAGTCATGATGGTTCATGGTTGGTTATGTTTATTGTGGTGGATCTTGAAGAATGACTGAGCAGGGAAGAGCAGCTGTCATCGGGGAGAAGCTAAAATGAAAGGTTCAGGCAATGTTCTAAATCAGAGGGGCCAGTGGTTCTGCCCTGGAGGGTGCTTGAGACAATAAGAGGAGGAGGCAGACACAACAGAGATGACCAACCTGCCCAGGAGAAAGGGCAAGTCCCCTAAGGGAGAAGCCAGGGAGCAAAGGAGTTGGAAGTTAGAAATGTTGTTGTTGTTAGGTGCCGTCAAGTCGGTATCCGACTCATAGGGACCCTCATAGGGCTTTCAATGACTGACTGTTTCGGGATTGCCTTGGGAGTGGATTGCCAGGTCCTTCTCCCATTTGTGTGGTGCTGGGAATTGAACTCAGGACCTCAGAGACTGTAGCACAGTGCTCTACCAACTGAGCCAAATCCCAGCCCCAGTTAGAAATGTAGCCATGCAGTATCTGGGCAGCCTGAGGCCAGGTGAGAGTGCTCATCTGTGAAAAGGCACTGGTAACAAGAGCAGATTTTGTTCCTAAACACAGTGTATCAAGAAGAAAACTGTCATCCCATTTATTCTACCAGATAGGAGTCAAAGGAATATTTAGTAAGAGGAGAGGAGAGGCAAAGAATTTAGCAATCCCAACCGCTTTTCTTCAAAACGTCTTCTAAGCTCTTTCAATACACAGATGAAGTTCAGAGATTTTTTTCCTCTTTCACCCAGGGAAGATTATGAGAGTTTACTATCAGGAAAGCCTGGGTTTTTATTTAAAATCAATTTCTCCTATTTTGTATATTATTATATCTTTAAACAATACCAGGTAAAACGAATGACTTTGAAGAGTACGACGACTTTAAAAGGGGCTTATTTCATTCCTCACATGCATAATGTCCTTTGAATCCCAGATTGTATCATCCCTATCATTTGATATAAGTGACTAAAATTGGGATAGAATGGATGGGGCTGATGTGGATATACACTAACATGCAATGTGGTGATTTTAATTAAGAATTGGTTATGTTGCAACTTCAACTTTACAGGTTTTAGTCAATGTTCAAGATAGACCAAAAAATGAAAATCCCTGTGGTCTCTACATTGAGATTTGAACAGTTTAATCCACTTGTCAAAAAGAAAAGTTACAGCCATGAAATAGAAAATGGTGGTATTAAATTTTCAATCAAGTTCACAGGCTAATATACCTAAGTGTCTGTGTGAGTCAGGTCCATATTAAAAGTGACCTTGTTGTTGCGTTCTTGTTAGGTGCCTTCAAGTTGGGTCCGACTCATTGCAACCCTCATAGGGTTTTCAATGGCAGACTGTTTTCAGGATTGCCTTGGGAGTGGGTTGCCACATCCTTCTCCCATTTTTGTGGTGCTGGGAATTGAACTCAGGACCTCAGAGACTGCAGACCAGCGCTTTACCAACTGAGCTAAATCCCCGCCAAAAGTGACCTTATTACTCTGGAAATGTTAGAAACTCAATAGTTTTAATTTCCAAGTTGTCATCAACTTTTCTTTTCAAATCCTAATTCAAACCCTAGTTTCCTGCTTACCTGTATTTTCCCATTGACAAATGAATCAAAATGCTGATTTATTTTCTGCCCTTTCTTTATTTCTAGGCAGTAAAGCCATCACAATATCCTATTGGTACTTCTGGGAATTTCTTGAATATTCTTTCCTATTCTTACACATTGCCCTTTCGGTTCCAGCCAGTAGCACATGAAGCCCTGCCTGGGCCCCTTCTCTTTACACTTTCTGACCTTCCTGCACCCCCACCTCCTGTGACAGGCTTGCCACTTGGCCTGTTTAAGGGGCTCCAGTTAAGGAGTATTCAGGGATTCACCGTCTGCCTGATTTTGTTTCCTTCACTAAATCAGTTTTTCCCTGAGAGCCTCCATGCTTCTTAGTGCAATGAGTGTGTCTTTCTTATCATGTTACTGTGGGCTCCCAACAGCATCTGATATATTTGTCGATCTTGGTTTCTAAGATACTGCTTCCCTAATTATCTTGTCTCCCCTTTTCTCCCCCACTTTGCTTTTCCCCTCAACTTTATTTCAGGGCTCTGTCCTAAGTCTCCTCTTCTTCTCTTCTCTCCTCTTCTCTTCTTATCTCCTCTCTTCTTTCTTCTCTCTTCTCCTCTCACCTAACCTCTCCTCTCCTCTTCATCTGTCTACTACATCTAAGACCTCACCTCTATTTTCTATCTAGTACTCTTCATTTTGTCCTGCCAGTTCAGTATAAGTAATATAAATCTGATGTAATTTCCCTCCTGTCTGAAGAAAGTCTTTCTGCACTTCCTAGTGAAAGTCACTGAATATGAATTCCCTCAGCTTTTTGAAAAAAATCTTCGTCTTACCATTAGCTATTAAGAGTATTGTGCTCAATAGGATTCTGAGAAGACAATTTTTTTGAGAACTTTAAATATATCACTCCATTGACTTTTGGTCTCCGTTGCCTTTGATGAGATGTCAGTTGTTCTTATTGTTCTCCTGAATGTGTTTTTATGCTGCCTGATTTTAAGATACCTGCTTGTTACTGAAACTAATATTTCTTCTACCCCCTTCTCATTTTCTTCTTTCTGGGACTATAGTTACATGTATATTACATGTATTGTACTATCACATAAATCTTAGTTACCCTGTTCAAGATTATTATCTTCTTGTTTATGTTGTGCCTTAGTTTGAATAATTTCCCAGTTACTTACTTTCAAATTCAGTGGTCCTTTCAAATGCTATTTTCAGTCTTCTGTAATGGTCATCACATAAATTCTTAATTTCTGACATTGTATTTTCTGATTGTACAATTTCAACTTGATTCTTTCTTATAGTTTTCATTTCTCTACTGAATTTGAGCATTTTAATGCATATTATCTATTTTATTTATTTTTGCACTAAAATAGTTGAAAACTTATATCACAGATAAAATCTTTTCTGCATATTCTAATACCTGGGTTATTGTGAATTTTCCTATAGTGACTATCTTTCCTCTTAAATTGTGGTCCCATTTTCTTGTTCTTTTGTATGTCTTCTTATTTTATGCCAGGCATTTTGTATTAAAATGATACAATAGGCTGAAGAAAATATCCCTCCCCACCACTACCAAAAAGAGGAAGCCTTATTTCTTCTATTGGGTTGCTAAGGTGGAGGGCTGGGTTAATGTAATGCATATTCAGCCATATGTGAGCTTTATTTAAATGTGATCTAGTGGCAGCCTCAGTTTAACTCAGTTTATCACTAAATTCAAATGTTTTGAGATTATGATCACTGTTTAATTTACTTTGTCTTGACAGCTAGCACCCACAGATTCCAGAGGTTTCTCTGTGCATTACAGCCCATCCCAGCAGCCAGTGTCCTGAGCCATAGGCTCTATCTCTCTCCCTCCCCCTGCGCTCCTTCTCCATCACTCTTTTCCCCTCTCTATCGTGAAATTCAGCTACCAGCTTTTTATATCTATGCCTCACCTACATTTTTCAGACCATAAATAATGTTGCTTTCAATGTCTCCATCAGTCCCCAATATTTATCATTCTTAAGTACACAGCCTTCCTCCCAACTGGATACTCTCTCTCCCTGCTGATGCTCTCCCCATTCCAACTCCATCACTTCAGTTATTTTCTCCACTCGAGTTGCTTTTTCACCTCCTTTTCTATCCTTTCCCTAACCATCTTCCCAGACAATTTCAGGCCCTACTCTTTCACAGAGCTCCCATGAGAACTCTTGTTCCTGCCCTGCCTGGACTCCTTCATGTTCATCCATGGACACTCCCCATTAGCAACTAGAGGAATGGGTCCCTAACACTCCTAGATGTCCACATGATTCAGGTGTGCAAGTGTTATTTCCTCACCAAAGCTTCCAGCTTTCCAGGAAAAGGAAGAGACCCTTTCTCTGTTATTGCCTTTCACACTTCTTTTGACGCTCTCACTCTGCCTAGCATTATGTAATGTGATGATGGTGGCACACATTCCATGGTTGCTGTCAGCTAGAATATGAGCTCTTTGGGAGCATGCGTAGTGTCTTCTTATGTGCTGCTACACCTTCCCAGCACTGGATGTTTTGCATCCAGTGATGACCTTTACAGAAGACTGAAAATAGCACTTGAAAGGAAAGGACCATTGAATTTGAATATATATATACATATATATATAAATATATATATATGTATATATATGTATATATATGTATATATATGTATATATATGTATATATGTATATATATGTATATATATGTATATATATATGATGTGTGTGTGTTTTCAAATTCATAGAATATATATATATTCTATTATTTCAATGCATGATAAGTTGAACTTATTGTGTTTTCATAAACAAGTTTTTATTGTTATATGCAAATTTTCCTATTTTAAATCAGTTTGCACATGGCACAATTGTATGGAAATCCCATAATGAAACTCATACTGTATGCTAATTTAAAAATAAATTTAAAAAATAAAATATAGCAGTTTGTAGTCATAACCTGTAACTACAGCTTCGTTCACAACTGAGGCGTTTCTTACCCTCATTTCTTACCTTGGATATGCCACTGCAACACCCATAAATATAGAACCACAGGCCTAATTTATATTAGGAAAACCAAGGCAAACCAAAAGTACTTTTTGTAGAACACAATTCTTAACCATGGATGACTGTTGGGATCACTTGAGCCTATCCCCAGAGATGCTCAAATATTAACACTTATCTTAAGACTCCCTGAGGAACTCCCTGAGGAAATATTGAAAGTTGAGAACCACTGACTTAGAGTCTATAAAACCCATGTAGATGAGAATAGATTGTTCGTCTAGAAGACTGTCTTCTTCCGATTTTGAAATATTTTTAGCACATAGTAATTATACAAACGGCTTCATTATTACATTTCTGTGTATGCATATAATGTGCTAGGAGCATAATTGTTCCCCTCTATTACTCTGTTAGTCTGCAGCCTACCACCCTGATATTGGATCTTGTCTGATCTCAGAAGCTAAGGAGGGTGGGGCCTGGTTAGTCCCTGGATGGGAGACCACCTGGGAATACCAGATGCTGTAGGCTTGGGAGAAGGACTCAGCAGCCCACTCTTAAAACAGTCCATCATCGAAAACCCTATAAATAGCAGAGAAGCACTGACATAGTGACAGAAATTGCTCAGTGTCAGGTAGAGTTTTGTTCTGTTACATACAGAGTTTCCCATTCCCCTTCTGCATCCCTACTATTGGCCCTTTTAGTTTCAGCTCTTCCTTTTTTATCTCCTACCTTCCATTTATCAGCAGAAAAAAATTGTGATATTTGTCCTTCTGAGCCTGGCTTATTTCTCTTAACATAGTGATTCCCAGTTTCATCCATTTCCCTGAAAATACAAAATTTCATTCTTCTTCATAGCTGAGTAAAACTCCATTGTGTGTGTTCACTGCATTTCTATTCATCTGTTGATGAGCACCCAGGGTGGTTCTATAACTTGCCTTTTGTGAATAATGCTGCAAGAAACATAGGTATGCAGATATCACTACATATTTTTAGTGATTAAAGTGTAATTAATAGTGCTGATTGAAGGATGAGAGAAAAAATTTTCTCTAGAAATTATGCTGATCCAACCTTCCTCCTTATATTATTGTATGGAATGGATAATTGTTTCTAATTGAACTGCCAATTTTGGCCAGCATCACTATTAATGATACTGATACCTAGAGTTAAAACAAAATTTAATTTTAGCATACACATATATGATAGGAATTTCAAGTGGATATTAGTTCCTTGTTTTTGTATAATATTTCATTGCACACAGTAAGATGACGATATTATGAGCCTCTTCAGTTTAGCAAAGGATTCTAACTTTACCTATGCACTTAACAAAGCCCCTTATGTTCAAAGGCCAATTTAATCAAGAGGACAGAGTAAAAGAAATGCAAGCATAACACTGGCAGTAGTTGGTGGAGATGAACAAACTACAGGGGATATCTCAGTCCCTCTGAGGAGGATATGTCAAGGTGTCTAAGTCCTTCTCCATTCAACCTACATGTGAGCAGAGGGTGAGCCTCAGAGCTGGGTGAGCTGCTCTCCTTCCCCAGCCTCCCCAGCCCCATCTCTGCTCTTAGCTTATCTCTGGAACCTGAAGCTGTCATTCTTTCATGAGCATCTAGATATTCCCACTTGCACTTTGGCCTACAGCTTTTTGAGGTTGTCTCTCCACTTGGGTGTGAGTCAAGTAAGGAAAGAATGCCCTCAGTGTTCTGGAGAACAAGTGGAGGAAGAGATAAATAAGGAAAAATATATATGCACAGTTTGAGATATAACCCTACCTTGACCATGCTCTAAAAGTGTTACGTATTAGCATTATATTTCTGTGAGCTACTTTTCATCATTAAAGCTACCCATCACTTCCAAGATGCAATTGTCCCTACTGTCTGCATGGGATGGTGCCAGGACCCCCAAGGATCCCAAAATTCATGGGTGCTCAAATCTCTTGTATAAAATGGTATAGTATTTGCATATAACCTGAGCACAACCTCCTGTAAACTTAAAGCCTCTCCAGGTTAGTTGAGTTTAGTTATAGGAACTAAATTGTTGATTGTTGATAGGTGCCGTGGAGTCGGTATCCGACTCATAGCGCCCCTCTGTGCAACAGGGGAAACACTATTGTCAGTGCTTCTCTGCTGTTCATAGGGTTTTCAAAGGCAGATTGGGTTTTGGGAGGGGGTTGCCAGGTCCTTCTCCCAAGCCTACAGCTTCTGGTGTTTCCAGGAGGTCTCCCATCCAGGTACTAACCAGGCCCGACCCTGCTTAACTTCCAAGATCTGACGGGATCGGATGCCACAGGGCTACAGCTGCAGGCATAGGAACTAATGCTATGTAGAAATTATATAAATAGTTGTTCTACTATGTTGTTTAGGGAGTAATGATGAGGAAGAAAGTCTTATTTCTTCAGTACAAATGGATGTTTGTTTAAGTATTTTCAACTCTCAGTTATTGAATTTGCAGATGTAGAACCTGAAGGTATGGCTGGCCAGTATTCATTATTTTTTACCGCTACCTATGTCTTATGCCTGAATGATTTATAAAATGTGCTCTCTTTGGTCTACAGAGGGGGTACATGGTAATGTGTGCTTTGAGTTGCTTTTGAATCTTTGGGACAGGATTTTTCAGAAGTGCTTCCATCTTGTCTCCTTTCCCATTCCCTGGCCAACAAGAGCATACGTCATTTGCAGGATGCCTGCCTTAGACACTCAGGAAGTTAGTTGGTCCCCTTGAAGACCAAACCTTTGACCTTGCTTTCTTGGCATCCTGCTAATCTATTAAACTAAAGAATGTCAGACTTTGGGGAAACTCAAGTAGTCATTCTGTTGTCTACATTGAATGTCCCCCTGTTGTCCTGGTACTGAGCATTAAGCATTGCCTTCTTCTATGACATCTCTCTTTCCCAAAAAAGCAATATGGGAATTTCATTCACTTCTCACTGGTTCTCACTATTGGTCCAGGCTGGAGAAGAAGCTTCTTCATAGGGGAAAATATAGGAAGTACTCAGTTAGCTACTTTCCAGTAGGTAAAGGACCATTGTTGTTGTTGTTTGATGCTGTCATGTCTGACTCATGGCAACCCTATGTACAACAGTTGAAATACTACCTGACACTGTGCCCTGCCTAGCCCCATTATCAGTACTTCTCTGCTATTCATAGAGTTCTCAAGGGCTCATTGTTTCAGGAATTGGCTGCTGAGTCCTATTAAGCCTACAGCACCCAGTATTCCCAGGTGGTCTCCCATCCAAGGACTAACCAGGCCCAACACTGCTTAGCTCCCAAGATCTGACAAGATCAGATGCCAGGAAGGCATGGCACTATATGGGCAAAGAATTAGCTAAAATAATAATAATAATAATAATAATAATAACAATAATAATAATAATAATATATTTGAATTACAAAGCAGAGGGGCTCCTCTGGATCAATATTTTAAATTTTAATCATGTGGCTATGCTACTCTAGATTGGACAGGAATGATCTCAGTAATAAAACCATGAACAAGGAGCATTCAGTAATTAATTAAGTACCATTTGCAACCAAGCCCATCTCGAATGGGTAGGCAACATCCTATGCATAAACTTCATGACATCCACAGTTATTAGGCATAAATGGAAAAGGGCAGAGTCAGCTTTGTCATCTTCCCACATTGGATTCAGGCAGCGTACCTAGCCACCCTGCTTTTCAGTTTCCCACGTGGCTCCAAAAGCCACTTGTGGACCTGGAACTCCAGGCAGGGACAGAGTGGGCAATTTGGAGCTGCTGGAATTGGATGGATGCTTTAAAGAGCAGCATGTGCACAGAGATCGCTATGGTGAGAACCATATCCCCTCCTGCCTCTGGTCAATCAGAACCTCTGGCTCCCAGGGCCCTTGAAGGAAGCTGAGGCCCTTGCTTGAACTAAATGCAGAAAAGGCAGATCACCAACTACACCAAGAATTCAGTTAGGCTAAGGAGGACCAGCGTGATTGAAATGTACCCAGCTTTCACCATTTGCTAAAATCATTACTTTCCCTTACATGTTCTGCTAACCTTTCAGTAATGAATACTGCATTTGTTTTGCTTTGGTAAGACCGAGAACAATGGTTTTTGATCATGGAGCGGACAGACCCAAGTAGACCCAGAGGTGGGGTAGCAGATTTAGACAGACACAGGCCAGATGGAGCCTGTGTGGTGGGAGAGCAGCAGAACAATTCCAGGACGGTCTTACTAAATGGGAAGGGGAGGCTGGGGAAGGAAGCAGGAAGGCTGTGGGGCATGTATCTGTCTGTCAGGGAGACACACTTCCAGTGACTTCGCCCTCCCCATCCATCCACTCTGCCCCGCAGTCTCCCTTCTTACCACAGGTAAAGGAATCAGCCTCCATTTTGTTCAGGGATTTTCACAGTCTACTTAGTTATCTAAGTCACTGGATCCTGGTCTCTGCTCAGTTTCTTTCTAAATTCAAAGGCATATGAGATTCCTTATTTTACACACAGCAAGAGAGAACGGCCCATAGCAGGGCAGAAGTGAGCTGGTATCTTAACTTGGAGGAAGAAAAGGGATGGAATGGGAGGGAACACCTGAGGCCTTCCTGTGCATGTCTGAGAAGATGCTCCATTTCTCTTCTTTCCCCCAAGCCCTCCCACCTAGGCTCCTCAAGTCCTGAAGTCATTTTCTTCTGCTCCCAGTCTCTCCTGGGTCTGCTCACCCTCCCTATAACCCCTTTGAGAGAAACTTTCAAGTCTTACCCCGTGTGGAACGGCCCTGTATCACTTTGTGGATAGAATCAGTGGTTGCAAATCAGTAACAGAATTATGAGTGGAAGTTTATCGTTTAATTTTGCTCATTAACATCCCAAAAACTTTTGCAAAGCTATTTACCCACTCCCCCGACACACACACATACATGCTTCACATTTAAATTTTAAATTATTATTTCATTTTAAAAATAAAACTGACAAGCCCCTCTTTTAAGTATATCTAATAAATCTGAATACCCCAGTATTTGAATAGCCCCCATCATGTTGGTTACTCATAGGTGAGCAAATTCCTCATGAATGCTAGAAATTCTGCATCATTCCATTTGCTCCTTGAACATGGGACCTTCTCACATCGCCCCGAAATTTTACCCTGATTGATGTATTTTATTCTTTAAAGTTCTTCCTGACCAATCTTTCTATAAATGATATTTTCATAAATTAAAATTTCATTTTTAATACTTCTTATAGCTTCAGGCTTTGTGCTAAAAATTTCTTACAAATTAAGTTGTTACTGTGGTTATTTGTGGAATACAACTGACCAAAATAACATGTATGTCATAAATCTTGATTAAAATTATTAAATATAAAATATAAAATTGTATTGGAAATGCATTCCTTAGGTGAATGAACTTTTTCTCCTTAATCAACTTATATATTCAAAAATGAGTATTACTTATTGCTTGAATAAACAGAGTTCGGTATCATTCTGTTCTCTGTTTTGCTTTTATGGATTTAAATATGGAGAAACATCTTTGCATATCTAAGGTGAAAGGAGGAAAGGCCTGCCCTTATAGCAATGCCACTTGATTCTTTTCACTTCTTTGGCATTTAATTCCAAAAGTCTTACTGAGATTAATCATCAAAAATTATGTTCAACTCTCTATTAAGTGACACCTTGATTTAGTCTTCCTTCAATTTTGTTGAAGGTGAAAAGTTTCATTGGGAATTTGTTGGAATTTTCACCTTGTTGGAATTTGTTGGGAATTTGTTGAAGGTGAAAATTTTCATTGGGAAACCATTTCATTGGGAGAAAAAAGATGGATGGTCCATGGTTACAGTTGATTCCTTTGAGACCTGGACATAGGCCTTTTGTAGTACTTTAGTTTTGTCTCACGGGAAGCGTGCCACTCTGGAATGAAGAGGGAAGCTGGCTGGGTTTTGCCAAATGGGAAAAGGAGAATCATGAAAGAGTGTGCAGGCCTGTTTTCAGCTGGGGCTCTTGCTGTTAACATTATATGGCGGCGCTGAGGATCTGAACCAGATTCTCTAAGCCCCTGAGCTCCAAATCCCCCTGAGGATCCCCATGAGGCTCCATGGCCCATAGGCTCCATTTGGAGACAACCGCCTCAGGGCAGCCTGACCTTGACAAAACTATAGTCATGACCCTGAGGTTGTCCCTACAGAGCCCAGGGTGAACACTGGAAAAATGGGCTTCTCTCATGAATGAGCTCTACTTCTCACAAGCCATTTCCACATGTGCCATTCTTGAACCATAGCTCCCCAGGGGGAGCTTGCCACAAAGAGAAGCGGCCCACCGTGTAGCAGGGAACACCCAGCAAGATTTAAAGATCACCGTAGAAGCTAATTAAGGCTACAGTGTGAATTTTATCCTCGATCATAATTTCTTATCTATGCATAGAGGATCATTATTGGGACAATGAATGTAGTATTTAAAACTTTCTGGGGACCAATTACATATAAAGATGCCCAGCTTTCAGACGGGAAGTGCCACAATTCACCTCATACACCATAAAAGTCTAATATGATTATTTAATACAGATGCCAAGATACTATAACAAGAAATAGTTGGAAATTTCAAGGGTTTAGCATGATTTTCTCCTGTCAACCTCCACAATATGGAAGTAATTTATTTCCTCATTCATTCATTTGCTTTCCTCATTTATTCATCCACTTAGCTAATATTTATTGGTGCCTACTATATACAAGTCATAGGACGGCATCAAAGTTTCTGCTTCATGCAGCTATAGCCTCATTGCGAGAACAGTTCCCAAAGAGAGAAAACAGTATTTGCCTTCTGCTTTGGATACAGTCAACGTGGGGAAGGGGTTACAGAGTGACCAGGGGAAGGAAATGTCGACTATAGTGTGAGGAAAGGACTCTGAGAAAGTGAGTTCTGAGTAGTAGACAGACAGGAACCAGTCATCAAGACATTTGGGAGAGAGCTTTTGGGGCACAACAAGCAGAAAGGGCGAAAACTCTGGTACAGAAGGGAGCTTGGCATGTGGCAAACACACGGACAGGTCAATATTGCTACAGCCAGTGGGTGAGCAGAGAATGGTCAGGGATGCTGATGGTGAGCAAGGAGTGCCTTTAAGTTCAGGTAACCAATTTGGGTTTTCTTCCAAGGGTTTTGGTTAGCGAGAGCATGACTGGATTGCCAGAAATGTCTTCTCTGGCTACTGGTTGGATAATAGCCTGTAGAGGAGGAGGGATGTGAGGAGGCTTGATTTCAGAGTCTGGAAAGGGCATTTTGCTCTCCTAGACCAGGGCTATGGGGCTGGGATTTAGCTCAGTTGGTAGGGCACTACTCTTCAGTCTCTGAGGTCCCGAGTTCGATTCCCAGCACTGCAAAAATGGGAGAAGGATGTGGCAACCCACTACCAAGGTAATCCCGAAACAATAAGCCATTGAAAACCCTATGAGTGTCACTATGAGTCAGACACAACTCAATGGCACCTAACAACAACAAGACCAGGGCTGTAGCAGACAAGGTGGGAAAAGAGTTTTGAGAGTGGAACCAGCAGGCCCTGATGACAGATGGAGACCAAAATGCTATAAATAGGAAAAGGCCAAAGGAGGGGAGAGATTTGTAGAAGTTTGATTTTGGACTGGAAGTTTGAAATGTCTTTTAGACATGAAAGGAGAGATGCCAACTAGGAAGATGAAAATATTTGTTTGGAGCTCAGGGCTGGGCTTTTCATCTATGTGTCACCAGTGAAATAAAAAAAAAATGATGAAGTCACTGAGCACGGTGACACACATCTGTATTCCCAGCAACTCAGGAGGTGGAGGCAGGAGGATCACATGTTTGAGGCCAGAGGCAGCCTCCGAACTTAATGAAATCCTGTCTCAAGATAAAAAAAAAATGGGTTGGGGTGTAGCCCAGTGGTAGAGCACTTTCAAAGTATGTCCGAGGCCCCAAGTTCAATCCGCTAGTACTTGAAAAAAAAACCACAATGAAGTCTTGGCAATTATATTAATTCTCTAAATACAGAAAAATAGGGAGCCTCATCTTAAAATGCATAGCCACAAGTAGATAATCATTTCATGGCTTATTAACCAAAGACAAGTTTCTTACATATTTTTCTTTCTTACTTTGAATAAAGAAGACAAGAGATAATGTTTCTTTGAGAAAAATCTGAGACCACCTATGTTTATATAATTTTAGGATGATCTGTAGGTCATATCATGAAGTACTTTGAAAGTCATCTTACTTTTTTTAAGCACAACACTTAGACATGAGCCTATGTAGGCCCTATAGCTGAGTCCTTCTGGCTTGTCAACTACCCCCAGAAAAATCAGGGGAGGTGGCAGAGGGTCAGTCAGTTGAAACTGATGGGAAGTCTGGATTTCCATCCACTGGTCTACTCTCTATTGTTGAGTATCATTTGTTTTACTCTCATTTCCTTGGGCTCGTTATTCTGGAGGTCACCATTTAGTACTGAAATTTTCATCTGTCTGGTAATTTTGGTGTATGCATAGTCATCTCTTTTTATGTTCCGTCAAGGACTTGACGAATCTCTGTGAACAGGACAACACACACAGTCTTACTGTCTTCTTCAATTTTTGATGTGGCAGAAAATATTTTAGGGGCCCATATGCGAGTGCCATGTTATTTATTTGTGGAGTACAACATAATAAAAATAAATAGAAATGCTTCTTTGCTAGAACCTTTATACACATACTGGGGGAAATACCTCCCTTACACAGAAACCATAGAAGTGCTCTGGTTGTGAACTTAGCTTCCATTTTTCAACTGTGTGTAGGTCTTGGCAGGAGACTTTGTCAAGCATTAGAAGTGAAGGTAACCTGTGGTGAGGTAAATGCTTCTAGGACATATAAATTTAATTGATGGAAGACCATTGGAGACACCATGGAGTCAAGCTCACCTTATTTTCTAGGGGGATAATATTTTAATTTAATACCTCTTTCTTTTACAATGTAAAGTTCAAAAAATTACATATATATGTAAAATATATATAGTCAACAAAATTACATATATATGTATATATATAATTTTACTGAGCTTTACATATATATCAGAGTTTCTGTGATATTTTTTCTTATAAATTCAATGCTATTTCCCCATTCATCTGAATTTTAGTTGGCTATGGGCAAATGCTTTTCTTAATCTTAATATTTGTATGCCACAAGAGTTTTTATAAGCAACATGATTTTTGTCCCAAGCTATTTTTGGAGATTTCTGTGACTCACACAGAATAGAAAATCATGGTAGTTCTGCCTTCAAATTCCCAACAGATTTCTTATATTTGCTTGCTCATAGCTGAGACCCAGCTCTGTGGTATTGATGGTCTATATAACCTACCCCACTAAGGAAATCAACATATCCCCTTTCAAACTAACCATTTCCTCTGTTTCCCATCTACTGTACCATTGAGATTATTTCTCAGTTTGGGCAGCCTAGGATGTCAGTCTTGGAACCGTTGTTGTACACCTAGAGATATGGGCTAGAGGAGGGGAGTTGGCAAAGGCATGTGATTTTCTATAATGCAGATCAAGGGGCAGCCAAAATTATAGACAGACTAGCATCGTGGCAATGTAGTACAAGGCAGGATTCTCCACACAGTGATTAAGTGAAAAAAATTCATCATGGAATCACATTCAGAAGTATCTACAATGATACTTGCCCTGACCTAATCCTAGAGCTCTTGAATATGAGTCTCTGACAAGGGCCCTGAGCATCCATCTGGCCCCAGAAGCTTCACAGGTGATTCTCCTGCAAGTCAGGTATCTACCTGGCAGTGTGTGAGTCCCCACTTGGCCAGCTTCTTCTCTTTTGTGTGATTTCTCTCTTGTGGGACTGCTGCTTACTGAGCTCTAAATTCTTGTTCACAGAAGTTCTTAGAACCTTCAAACAAATCTCAGGCCAAGTGCCTTTCAAATTGTACAGTGAACCCATACACTTTTAATAGTTAACCAACTTAGCTGTGTCATTATTTTGATATAAGTTATATGAGCTCTATCAAGTTCTGTTTCACACTAAATATACAAATATGACTAAAAATTTTTCCAAGATTCACTTCCATTTATCTATTGTGTATCATTATACAGTATATCTTTAGTCATAATTAGCTTAGTTGGTAGAGTGCCACTCTGAAGTCTCTGAGGTCCCAAGTTTGATTCTCAGCACCACAAAAATGGGAGAAGGACATGACAATCCGCTCCCGAGGAAATCCTGAAACAATCAGCCATTGAAAACCTATAAGGGTCACTATGAGTCAGACAGGACTTGCTGGCACCTAACCATAGCAACAATCTAAATTAATCCAGCCAGTGGACATTAACTGAGTGGTTACTTATATTCAAAACATCATCCTAGGTGCTATGAATCAGTGTCAGGCATTTGTTTAGATTCTCAATTTAAAACAAGATTCACTGATGATATTAAAATGTAAAGGATTCATTCTCAGATACGAAACACATTGTTCAAACTTCTCGCTTCTATGCAAGCAAGTACTTCATCTGGACCAATGATGGAAGACACGTCTGCCCCACCTCCATGGTGCAGGATCCCAGAGTGCTGTAGTCATGCCCAAGGATCCACAAGACCTCTATATTTATGCATATATCTGAGAACCCTGGTTACCTTGTGTGTGGTGATGATGGGAGCTATGTCTTCCTGAGGGCAGGAAGCCAGTTCAAACCTACTTGGTATTACAGGTTAATCTCTGCTGTCCTCCACACACCAGCCATGCCACCATGAGCTGACCCTGTCTAGTCCTGTGGCTTGGGCAGTCCTAGCTGTCATTCCATCGCTATCCATAGCAATCTCAGGTGTAGGCCCATAGCAGTTCATTGTCTCTGCCCCATACTCCTCCAGACCTGATTTTTTTTTCTTTTTCCTCTTTACTGATAAGTGTTGGTAGAGTACAGAGTAATACAGAATTTGCTTTTTCTGTTGTGCAACTACTTCCTCACTTCCGGTTACACGTTCATCAACTTAGAAAGTTTATGGAACCTTTTGACTAATAAGAAAACTCATGCATTTATGGGTTATATTCCCCTATTTTTCCCATATATTTATCAAGTTGCATTATTTACATTGAGATTATCCTCTCCCCCTTTATCCTTTTATGTTGTTTCCACTGCCCTTCCCACCTTCCACAACCTTCACTTCCCTTTGCTACTCTCTTCCCTCCTTCTTTCTACTCTGCTTATATTTTTCCTTCTTGTTGTTGTTAGGTGCCATCCAGTTGGTATCCACTCATAGTGACCCTATGTACAACAGGTGAAACACTATTGTCAATGCTTCTCTGCTATTCATAGAGTTTTCAATGACTGATTGATTTGGGGGAGTACAATTGTTCATTTTTATATATCTACTTATGTGTAGGGTTTTTTTTTTTCTTGAAGTAAGATTCGGGTCCCACTTGTCCGTGAGAATATAAGGTATTTCTCTTCTTGAGCCTGTGTTCATTCATTTAAAGTGATATTCTCCATTTCCATCCATTTTGCTGCAAATGACATTATTTCATTGTTTTTTATTGCTGAGTAATATTCCATTGTGTATATATACCACAAATTTTTTATCCATTCTTCTGTTGATGGGCATCTTGGTCAGTTCCATATCCTTGCAATTTTTAAGAGTGCTGCATTGGTGGAGATCCAGGTATCTGTGTCATAGGATGACTTATCTCCCTTTGGGTGTATTACCAGGAGTATTATAGCGGGGTTGTATGGCACTTCCATTCTTAGTTTTCTGAGGTACCTCCATATTGATTTGAAAGTCAATATAGTCAATATATGCTTTCTCTCCCTAAATCCAAAGACTGCTTAGCACAGTGCCACCAAGCACAGCTTACCTCAACAGCAAACCAGCACTGGCTACCTTGGCCAGGCCAGGCCCTGAGTCACCCAGTTCAAGACATCCATTTCCAAACTTCATATTGTTTGAATTAAACCTTTCCTGTACTAGCTCACGTGCTAAGAGTAGGGAGTGAAAGAAAGAAGAAATGGACCAAAAATTGACAATAGGCAGATTATCAGGAGAAGAGATAATGTTTATCCAGATACATGCAGGTGAACTCGGTGATGAGAAACTCCCAGAACACCTAGGAGTCATGGTTCATATACCAGCTTACTAGGGCAAGGGGTGGATTGGGCTTTTGCTAGGAACAAGTGGACCTGGGGGTAACTAAATGAAGGAATGGCAACTTCTAGTAAAGTTCATTTATGCAGTTTCTCACCCCAGTGCTAAGGGTTGGTGTCTCTTGGGATCACTGTTATTCTTCCAGTACTTTCCCCCTTGCTTATCCTGTATTTCTGGCTTAGTGTTGAGCATTGTACATTTTCTAGTTTGAATCTCTTGGGTGAGTTACTTTCTCTGTCCTCCTGTTTCTCCATGTTTATATTGGGGAAAGTGATGATTTCCCAGGACTATTGTGAGGACTGAATGAAGATACACAGAGTGAAGGGACTATCACTGGGAACATGGCAGCCTGAACGTTCCTCAGGGCTGTCCCTGCCCTTATGCCTCAGGCAGTGGCAGCAGCACCTGCTCCTATGTTCTCCCGTGGACTTGTCTAGCTTCCAGGCAAAGGACACTCAGCACCTCTGTTCTGTGAGACAGAGAGTAAAAAAATCTCAGGACACTTAGTTCTCTTCAGCCTGTGGTGATGAAGCCTTTTCTCCAAAGCACATTTTTATTTTCATTTTATGGTTGTTAGGTGCCGTCGAGTTGGTATCCGACTCATAGCAACCCTCTGTACAACAGGGGAAACACTATTGTCAGTGCTTCTCTCCTGTGCATAGGGTTTTCAATGGCAGATTGATTTTTGGGAGGGGGTTGCCAGGTCCTTCTCCCAAGCCTGCAGCTTCTGGTGTTCCCAGGCGGTCTCCCATCCAGGTACAAACCAGGCCCGACACTGCTTAGCTTCCAAGATCTGATGGGATCGGATGCCACAGGGCTACAGCTGCAGGCCATTTTATGGTAGGCACAAATATTTTTTTTTATAACAATGTTTAATTTTTCCCAGGAAGAAATGTAACTCCTTTCACCAAGATTTTTTATTTGGTCATCACATATTTACTCTTCCAACAAGCCCACTGGTGAATGAGGCAAGAATGAAGCCAAGCGTTGGCAGCAAAGAGCAACCCAGAAAGACACAAGTAGCGAGAATCTCAAGTGTCTTCAATTATATTCTCCTATGCCACGCGTGCAGAGTTTGATAAGAATAAGGAGCCTGCCTCTCCTCCTAATTTTAAGAGGAACACACTGCCAAGAACTCCAGGCTTTAATTACCCAAACAAGATTGCCTTAAACAAATTCAAACATATGTACACAAAGTAGAAAATCAAATGTATTTTGCGACCTGGAACACTGTCTTTTGAGGTAACAGTGTCTGCTCTTTGATATCCCGTTAACACTACACTGTCTACACCATCCAGATGGTATCCACCACAAAAGAGCCATCTCTCCATATCTCCAGTGAAGCATGGAAAACCTCAGGCAAGGAGCAGGCTTCTGGGCAAATCCTTCGAGATGTGTATTCTCAGGGAGCATTTGAGTCCCTTGTCTTAGGTAGTTGAGGTCCTTCTCTGGTATTAAATGGGCTTTGTTTTCTATCAAGGAGCTCGACCTCTTCCTATAGATGTTGAAGTTCATCTGTTTCACTCAGGATACCATTTAATTTGAGGGTTCCCCACCCCCCAAAGTTCTCTGATGAGCTTGCCTTTATTGCAAAAACACCAAAGCCTGAGAGGAAAAAAAAATAGTAGAGAAAAAAAGAAGACAGAAAAGTACCATTAGTTTAAGCTTCATGTAAGACCACACTGATTAGTCATCGGAGATGAACTTGGCCTGGCAGGAAACTTGCAGCAGCTCATGGCTGTCATCCTTTTCCTATTCTAATTTCTCTTTGAAACTTAGATTGCTAACTTTAGGTCATATCTTTAAGAGACTCTGATGAACTCTAAAGCTGAACTAGCCACAGCTCTAATTCGAGCCTTGTTTATTCTAACAGGAAGAAATACATCAATTCAGGATAAATGCATTATGGGAAAAGACCAAGAATAATAACATATTAATAGAAATATGCAAACTTTACGTTATCCAGTAATTTAGATCACATAACTAATGAAGGACCAGAACAAAAGGCTAGCTCCTATCTGCTTGAACTTCTAGAGCAAAAAGCAAATCAAAACAAAAGGTGTCCTCAATGGTGCCCAGTGCTGATGCTTAAATATCATCAATGCAAATTGTGGCTAAAACCCAGCTGAATTTATTGTGCACTGCACAGAGAGAGAGAGAAAGCCACGCTCAGGGGAGCCCAGCCAGGGCCTCAGAAGGGCAGGGGAGATTTTGCTGAGAACTGGAAGCCTGTTTTACAAGGCAGGTCTTTCCGTGCCAGCGCTGGCCTCCGTTCAAGGCTGGTAAAAGCAGGAATTCAAAGATTCTTGGGGTACAAATTATCCTTTGATACTTTCCCTTGAGGAAGGGTGGCTCTTTCCACAAGTTTCTGTATTAAACAATCAAGTTCTTTGCCTTGGAGTAAGAAGTGCTGCCAGTGAGGGATAATGGAGTGATGTTACTAAAGACAGTCAGACATCCATGCAAATTCATTGTCCACCCTGGTTGTATAGGGGCAGTGAGGAATGGAGTTGGGAGGTACACAATTTTAGTTCTCTGTGGACATCTCAAAAACTGCTCTGTTTCATAACAGATAGGTAAACCAGGTGATACTGACAGCAAATAGAAGCATGGGTAATATAAAGCAATTGCTCATCAAAAATTCATTTTCATTTAACTTTAACAAGTCTTTGGGCTCCAATGTTCCCACTTTTACATCGCTACTCAACTACTCCCTTCCCACTTGGCATGAGAAGTGAGGTGGGATCTCTGCTGTCAGGGAGTGGATTGCTCAGCTAGAGACTGACCCCTGGCCATTTGAAACCACAGTTATGTTTTCACAAGTCCTGGGAGTGTGGGGCATGCTTTAAGTGCTGTGAGAGGCCACAGAAGACAAACATAACAGAATGATAATGTTTATTAAGTGTGTAGCTGAAAAGAAACAATATGGTCCTGAAGAGACAATAAACAGCCATTGAGTATTTTTAAATCATGTCATTTTGAAGTTTATTCTCAGCTGTTTTGGGCATAGGGTCTGATCATGTTGTTTATATTTTCCTTTTGAATAAATCCAAAGCCAACAAAATATCAGACTGTCAACAAATAATTGATATTCATACTTTAAGAAAGAATAGATACTACAGGACTTACAGCCTTGAAAAACAAAAACACTTATGCTAAAAATAAAAATGATAAAACTCTCATAGAAAATCTTTTTAAATTCTGATTTCCCAGTTACTAGAACATTGTGATGCATCATACGAACTTATTTGTTAGTATCTAATGTCTGTATTTTCTGTTCCTCTCTTCTTTTCTAAGAGCTATAACCACGATCAGGGGAAGTTCCAAAGTGCATGAGATTGAAGAGTAGCTGACATTATATTTAAAGCTCTTGTTGATGATGGCCAAGATTCTTATCAGTTCATCTCAAATTCCAACCAAGACCAGTAAAATAACTAAGGAGCCATGTTGTGTCTATTTTTCAGATGCCTATTGCCCTGGCCAAGTTCCATATAGCTAGTTGCCTGTCCTACGTCCAAAATTCCCCTCAATTTCAAGAAGTCCTTCTATCTCTCTGCATGGTCTACTCCTTATGAGTGTCTGCTGGCCGTCTTGCCATTGAGCAAATGGGCTCCATCCTAGAGATGGCAGTATTTTTTTAAAAAAATAAAGAGCTTCTCTAAAACCCTTAAGAAGGAAAGCCACCAGACAATCTGGGCAGGTCACTTAAGAATGCACATGTTCTCATTTACTGGCCATTTGTATTTCTTCTTTTGAGAACTGTCTGTGCAGTTCCATTGTGCACATACTTATTGGATTATTTATTACTTTGGTGTCTTATTTCTTGAGTTCTTTGTATATCCTAGAAATTAATCCTCTGTCAGATGTGTGGGACACAAGAATTTTCTCCCATTCGGTGGGCTTTTCCTTTATTGCTTCCTTTGCAGTACAAAAACTTTTTTAGTTTACATAACCCCATTTGTCAATTCTTGTTGTTGTTTCCTGAGCAACTGGAGTCTTGTTCAGGAAGTACTTGCCTATGCCTATGCGTTGGACTGTGTTCTCTATCTCGATCTTTTCTTCTTTAGTTTTAAGATTTCTGGTTTTATGTTAAGGTCTCTGATCCATCTTGAGCTGATTCTCATACAGATTGAGAGGTTTGGGTCTATTTTCGTTCTTCTAAACAACAACTTATGGGTATCCTATTTTCCTAGCACTATTTGTTGAAAAGGCTGTCTTTTCTCCAGTGTACGGCTTGGCCTCTTTGTCAAATATTGGGTGGCTGTAGTTCCATGAGTATATATCTGGGTCTTCAATTCTGTTCTATTGATCTTCATGCCTGTTTTCTGTGCCAGTACCAAGCTTTTTGCCACTATATTCCTCTAGTATAGTTTGGAGTCGGTTATTGTAAAGCCTTCTGCACTGTGTTTGCTGCTTAGGATTGCTTTGGCTATACGTGGTCTTTTGTGCTTCCATATGAATTTTCAGATTTTTTTTATTTATGTGAAATATATCATTGGAATTTTGGTAGGAATTTCATTGAATCCATACATTTCTTTTGGTGGTATATCTATTTTCACAATATATTAAATAATTCCCATCCATGAACAAGGGAAGTCTTTCCCTCTTCTAGTATTTTCTGTAACTTCTTTCTTTAGTGTTTTGAAGTTTGCATTGCAGAGGTCTTTAGTGTCTTTGGTTAGATTGATTCCTAAATATTTAATTTTTGGTGGGCTATTGTGAAGGGTATTATTGTTTTTATTTCTTTCTCTTCCTGTTTGTTATTGGCATAAAGGAATGTTACTACTTTGGGATGTTAATTTTGTATCTTGCTATCTTGCTGAAGGAGCTAATTAGCTCTAAGAGTTTTCTAATGGAATTTTTAAGGTCCTATAGGTATGGGACTATATCATCTGCAAATAGGGATAATTTAATCTCTTCTTTCCCTATTTGTATCTATTTTACTTCTTTCTCTTGCCTGATTGCTCTGGCTGGGACTTCAATCCTAATATTGAATAAGAGGAGAGGGTGGACATCTTTGTCTTGTTCCCTGATCTTAGAGGGAATGTTTTCAAGTGTTCCTGGTTTAATGCGATGTTGGCTGTAGATTTGTCATATATAGCCTTTATGATATTGAGATATGTTCCTTCTATACTCAGTTTCTTCAGGACATTTATCATGAAGGGATGTCTAACTTTGTCAAAAGCTTTTCAATATCATTTGAGAGGATCATGTGATTTCTGCCTGCAAGTCTCTTGATATGTTGAATTACATTAATTTTGATATGTGTTTATTGAACCAGCCTTGCATCTATGGAATGAAGCCCACCTGGTGATGGTATATGGTCTTTTTTATGTGTTGCTACATTCAATTTGCAAGAATTTTATTGAGGATTTTTGCATCAGTGTTCATCGGGGAAATTGATGTATAGTTTTCTTCTTTTGTAATGTCCTTATCTGCTTTTGGTATCAGGATGATATTGACTTCATAGAATGAATTTGGAAATATATCTTCCCTTTTAATTCTATGGAATAATTTGAGGAAGATAGATATTAATTCTTATTTAAAAATTTGATAGAATTCAGTTGTGAATCCATCAGGACCTGGGTTTTTCTTTGTTGGGCAGTTCTTTATTACAGCCTCAATTCCACGGCTCATGATAGATCAGTTTAATTTGCTTATATCTTCAATATCCTTAGCTATTAGGGAAATATAAATCAAAACTACACTGAGATCCCATCTCATTCTAGTAACAATGGCTGAGATTAACAAAACAAACAATAACAAATGCTGGAAAAGATATAGACAAAAAAGAACCCTTTTACACTGCTGGTTCAACTGTAAATTGGTTCAGTCATGATAGAAATCAGTATGGAGATACTTTAGAAAACTAAAAATAGACCTACCACATGACGCAACTATACCACTTCTAGGAATACACCTAAAGGAAGATAAGTCATCATACCACAGTACACCTGAACTTCTTAATGCAGCACTCTTCACAATTGCAAGGGGATGGAATCAACCCAGATGTCCATCAATAGAGGATTGGATTTTTTTAAATGTGATATATATGTGTGTGTGTGTATATATATATATATATATATATATATATATATATATATATATATGCAATGAAACATTATTCAATAGTAAAGAAGAATGAAATTATGTTATTTGCAGCAAAATGGGTGGAACTAGAGAGCATCATTTTAAGCAAAATGTTTCAGACTCAAAATGAGAAATATTGTATGTTCTCTCTCATATGCTAAATCTACCTTAAAGAAAAAAAATATACATCCAACTATGTATATATGTGTGTGTGTAGGTATAGGATCTGGTCACATATATGTGTGTGTATATATATATGTGTGTGTGTGTATATATATATATATATATATACACAGTCATACTTTAAGATTCAAAAACACAAGTGGACCCACTATGAGAAGGAAAGGGAATATCAGCAGGGAGTGGACAATGAGGAGAGGGAGAGACTGAGGAGGAACAACATAGGGGGTAAAGAGGGAGAGAAAAAACACAAAATACAGGATACAACTCAACGAAAATACAGCAAAAGCATGACATAACCCATGGTTGCATGTGGCTGTCATTACATGTTCATTAAAATTCTTTGTTTCCTTCTTTGTTTCCTTTGTTTCCAAAAACCTTTGTTTCCTTCTTTTTTGTTTATTTTGTTCTATAAAATGGTTAAGAAGATGGAAGTGTAAGCAATCATGATTTATTAGTTGCATAATGGATGTATCAAATGAATTATCATTCTGTATCCCACCAATATGTATAACTAAAATACTAGTTAAGAAAAAGAATGCACATGTTCTCATCCTGGTGGAGGAGCAATATGGAAATAAAGGGAAAAAGCAACAATTATCTATTCTTAGCTTGCTATGGAAAGCCTCTGTCACTTGTCTTGTGAGATATTCAAAGGCAAAAGAGTAATAAATATTACAGTGGGCAGGAGGAGATAAAGGAGGTTTCACGTGTGACCTGACTGGAGGCTGATGGCAGAGGGAAGCTGGGGAAGGCCAACTAGAAGCAGGGTGTTCTACCTGAGTGGTTGTTGTTGTTGTTGTTAGGTGCTGTCGAGTCGGTATCCGACTCATAGCGACCCTCATAGGGTTTTCAATGGCTGACTATTTCGGGATTGCCTTGGGAGTGGATTGCCAGGTCCTTCTCCCATTTTTGCGGTGCTGGGAATTGAACTCAGGACCTCAGAGACTGCAGCGCTCTACCCACTGAGCCAAATCCCAGCCCACCTGAGTGGTTAGGAGTGTATATTTGGCTTTCTCTGATTAGTCCTACGTTAGAATTAAGGACAAAAATGAGGAAAGCTTTCAGTTAAAAATCAAGTCCTGGCCATTTCGAGCCAGCTATTAAGTTCTGAATTATCACTAGGGGTAGCCTCCTGGATTCCTTCAAGAATGACTTGTAGCAGACTGGTTTCCAAGGTTGTTTATCATAGGTAGGACACTGGTTCCCTGGTCTGGTTGCTGTAGACTATGGGTCAAAGTTCTGTTTTTCCGTAAAATCTGGCCATTGTTTGTATATTCAGTCTTTCAGTGGAAATATGAAATGTTACAATGGCACAAAGCTCTGATTCTAAACTTTGTTAGTTTTTCATTACATTTGGAGTAAAACTAAATATGGCCACATAATTTGGAACAATTCCATACTGTAAGCTTTTCTCCCCCTAGTATTATACGCAGAAGCCTCATCCATTGCAGTAGGCCTGGATTGTAAAGAAAAGCATTATGGAAGTATAAGAACCAGAGTTAACTAATGAGAAACACTTCACATAACTTGGTGTCTCCTTTAATCTATTTTTTTCTTAAGACCTGACTTAGTGGCTACTTTTGAGTGTTTTTCTTGTATGGAAGTGTTCATGATATCTTGGTTCATTGTCTATGGATCAATGGACTTGAGTAAAGATACAATTAAAAGAAGAAAGAGACACAGGAGAGATTGGTAAGGAGGGAAAAGGAGCACAGTTAAAATCCCATGGACTAAAAAACGCATGCAATATTCTGTAGTCTAAACCATTCTGAAAACAACTTAATAAGAATATGTCTAGAGAAGGGGCACTATAGTCAACTTGCTAGAATCTTTCAGTGAACAATTATTGGGCCCCACTATGAACATGGTACTGGAAATATTCCCATTATGATTTGTTAGGAGTAGTCTATAATAACAAGATGCAAACAGAATATATCCTTCCTAAGACAGTGGCTTGGGGCTGGGATTTAGCTCAGTTGGTAGAGCGCTGTGCTGCAGTCTCTGAGGTCCCGAGTTCAATTCCCAGGACCGTAAAAATGGGAGAAGGGCCTGGCAATCCACTCCCATGGCAATCCTGAAACAGTCAGCCATTGAAGACCCTACGAGGGTCGCTATGAATCAGATACCAACTCGATGGCACCGAACAACAACAACAAAAGGCAGTGGCTTGCACATTTATTATTTAAATGAAATGACTAACTACCAAGAGGTTAGATGGTAAGATATTTTCCTCCAAAGGAAAAAGCACTTTTATATTCCTTTCATATAAGGGGTATGGAATCCAGTTACATATTCAGCACATACCGTGAGGCAAGAGGCAGGGATGGGTTTCAGGAGAATGGACAGTATTTCTAGACTTGAAGGAATTTCAGGAGGCCTTGCAGATGAGGCAGACACATGTACACCTATAACATAGGGGAAGATGGTAAATCTGCCTCCTGAGCAGGTAACTGAAGAGCTCCCCAGAGTCTTTGTGGGCAGGGTCCTATTTCCTTGCAGTGGGAGAATTATCACAATACATTTGACAAATCTCACGTTTCTGTTCGTCAGGTTCAGAGCTAGCCTACCGTCTGTGCCAGTGCATGTCTAGACACTTATTTTTGTCTGTGTACCTGTTCCTCCCATTGCACTCCACAGACAAGTGAGAGGAGAATTTGACAAGCAATTTGTATTATGTCAGTTACACCAAATCGCATCCCCTGTCTTCCCCTCTAATCACACAAAACCTCCAAAAACCTATGAGGCATGAAGTTCCGAGAGCTTCGAGGTTACTGAGGCAACATGAGCAGTACAGAACAGATGTCAGGAGAATTAAGCATAGAGGGTCTTCCCTGCAAATTTCAAAAGGTGATTTGTCTCCCCTCATTTCCAGCAGTAACCTGGTCTGGCCTCTGAATCTCTAGAGCGGTTGCCCTTACCAGGGGGCAGTTTGGTCCCCGGTAAGGTATTTGACGTCTAGAATCATTTTTTCTTCTTTTCAGCACAGCTGGTGTGAATGGAAGGGTTGATACTGACCTCTAGTGGGTGGAGGCCAGTGGTGCTGCAACCATCATTCACTTTATAGGACAGCCCTCACCACAGAGGATGAATAGCTTAAAATGTCAGTAGTACCATGACTGAGCAAACCTATGCCAGGTCATAGGAGACTCTTGTTCCAGGGTTCCTAAGAAGCCTAGGAAACCTGACATATTCCACCACTTACCAGCTGCAGTATCCCTTCCTAAGTTTCCAAGAAGACAGAAATTACATCCACATAGAGCTGAAAATTACCACAAGTGGGAAACCCACTGAAATCCACGACGTAATCCAGCCAGAGCCTGCAGCTGTGCAACCATGGTGTTCAATCCGTCAGATCTCAGAAGCTAAGCAGGGTCGGGCCTGGTTAGTACTTGGAGGGGAGACCCCCTGGGAATACCAGGTGCTGTAGGCTTGGGAGAAGGACCAAACAATCCACTGGTAAAAAACAATCAGCCATTGAGAACCCTATGAATAGCAGAGAAGCACTGACAATACTGTTTCACCTGTTGTATGTAGGGTCACTATGAGTCAGACATCGACTAAATGGCACCTAACAACAATCCAGCCAGATGGCATTAGTGGGAAACAGCCCCCATGTGACTCCTTACAAACCATGCTGGAGTCGCCACAGCCACTCTACCGGTCAGTGCACCTGGGAACATTGCTGGGGCGAGGGGCTCCAGCCACTCAGGTGTGTAAGTTGTGCATCCATGAGATGGAAGATTGCACCACAAAAGAATACTCTAAGCTGGCTATGGTGGCGCATGCCTGGAATCCCAACGACCCAGGAGATGGAAGCAGGAGGATTGTGAGTTTGAGGTCAGAGGCAGCCTACACAACTTACTGAGACTCTGTCCCAAGATAAAAAATAAACCGGGGCTGCAGGTGCCCTCGGTGATAGAGATCCTGTCTTGCATGCCTGAGGCCCTGGGTTCTACTGCCAGTACAATCCAAAGTGAGAGCAGGTGGGAGAGAGCATTCCTAGGGCAAACTCTCTCAGAAACATTTATCTCACCACATAACCCCTTCAAGGTTACCAGGCAACCAGACTGCCAAAAAATACATGCACCAAAGATGATTATGAGAACAATAAAACTATACAGTGTTCAATTTAGGACTAATATTCAAGATCATTTAAATCTTTGAGCGAAGCTACTGTCACTTAGGGAACAGCTTATACTCCAGTCTTAGGAACTCCCTTAGGAGGCCTGACTCGTGCCTGCTGAGCTCTGGTTTGTGTAAGGTTCTGGTTGGTTTGTTCATGGCTACATCGATGCAGAATTTCGATGATGCATTATGTAAGTAAGGCAGTTCTCACAGCGGGAGCTCAAGCGATGCCTGCATCCCCTGGCTGAGGGACCATTGAGGGAAACAGACCTGCTGTGTTAGGTCCATGCCCAGATGGCTGCTAGAAGAGCCTTTCAGGGGGAGAATAAGAAAACTTCCCTAAATGGTAGGACCCCTGAGCTGAGCCGGGAGAGATCAGAGGTCCCCAGGCAAAGGAGCAAACCTGGAAGGAAGCAAGACCATCAAGAGTTAAACCTGACTACCCCCACTCATGTGGAATGTCACAGAATCAGAAGCCCATGACCGAGAGCTATTTATCTGGTATGTGAGGAGAGCCACCACATGGTTGGCAGAAGAGTGACACACACAGCCTTGTACTTCCAGTTTAATTCTGTTGTTGTTGTTGTTAGGTGCTGTCCAGTTATGTCCACTCATAGTGACCCTCACAGGGTTTTCAATAGCTGATTGTTTCAGGATTGCCTTGGGAGTGGGTTGCCACATCCTTCTCCCATTTTTGTGGTGCTGGGAATCGAACCTGGGACCTCAGAGACTGCAGAGCGGTGCTCTACCAACTGAACTAAAACTCAGTTCCTTAATTCTACCAGGTCTAAAATAAAAGGGTTTTTCTTCATGAAGGCCTCTCTCGACCTACTCCACTGTCTCAAGCAATGGCATGTATTGACCCTTCAGTGTTTTCATTGTCCTTCCAGTGAGCAGAAGTCACAGCACAGATGTACTCATGTCTGTATTTGCTCTCCATGGTGAGGGAAGAAAGAGAAGGAGAAGGCACATCACACTCTCCATACCCCAAATACAAATACATTCTGTCCTCTCTCATAAAGACAGGAAACCCCTTGGTGGATGGTTATTTGTCTTTGCTATAAACCCACAGCCCAAAAGAAAGTCTTTTTGCGGAAAAAACATAGAAAGTATTTTTCGTCCTTGTTCCAGCCCCATCCCACGATACCGTCCTCCTGGCCAGGTGGATGTGGCCGCTGCCAGTTTTCTCTGCTTCTCTGAAGCAACCAGAGCGCTGCTCAAAGTGATCTTTAATTTCTGAATAAAGACCTTGTGTACACACATTTCACTGAGAAAATCACAGCCTCACAGAGGTGCTCACAGTGGTGAAACCCATCTAATTAGCCCTTCTGAATTTCCTGAGGGGATTCACTTGAGAGGAGTCACTTATGACAGAATTATAAGGGTTTTTTTTTTTTTCCTATCACAATGGTGGACTTTCTAGAAAAATCAGTCCTAAGCTTGCTGTGTCATCTGGGCTGTGCTTGGTTAACTCCAGGGAGCTCAGGGCAGGTTCTCTTTGTGATTGACTAGGACAAAGCAGAGTCCAGTGGTAAAGGTAACAGCAGCCAGTGTGGTGGGATGAAAAAGCCTCATTTGTATGGAAGTCATGGCTTGTATAGGGCTCGGGTTTAGCTCAGTTGGTAGCGTGGGTGCTCTGAGGCCCTGGATTTGACCCCTAGCACTGCAAACATGGGAGAAAGACCTGGCAGGCCACTCCTAAAACAATCAACCATTGAAACTCTGTGCATAGCAGAAAAGCCCTGACATAGTGCTGGGCATAGCACAGTATCAAGGAGTATTTCTTTCTGTTGTTCGTAGGGTGGCTAGGATTTGGACCTGACTCCATAGCATCTAACAACAACAACAACAATGCCTTGTATGCTTTTGCATATTTTTGTCTTGAACAATAATCCTAACCTATATTACCTATATTACAATATTAACCTATATTACAATAATAATGTAAGACCTAAAAGTTGGAAAAGTCATTCAAGGACACTTCAAACAGCATTGGATGTGGAATGACAAATTATGCGGAATTATCAATGAACGATGATACCTGGACGATTTGTCAAATAGGGCAAAGGGTAGTTATTTGTCATCTTTTTTTAAAAGTAGGTGCTCTAACCATGTACCTAAACCCAAGTATTGAGTGGTGCATTAGTTTGTGAGGGCTGCCATAGCAAAGTACCACCCACTCAGTACATTCCAAAATACATAGGTATAGCCGGGCATAGTGGCGCATGCTTGTAATCCCAGCAGCTTGGGAGGCGGAGGCAGGAGGATCACAAGTTCAAGACCAGAGGCAGTCTGCATAACTTAGTGAGACCCTGTCTCAAAAAGTAAAAAAATGGGCTGGGGGTGCAGCTTAGGGGTCCAGCACTTGCAGAGCACGCAAGCACGAGGCCCTGGGTTCAACCCCCAGTACCACAAACAAACAAACAAAATAAATAAATAAATAAATAAAAGATAGTTATGGTCTGTTTTGGTGAGTGTGACCTCATTTGGAAAAAGTCTTTGCGGATACCGTTAAGTGTCTTGAGATGAGATCATCATGAATAACCCAGGTGAGCCTGAGCCCTGCAATCCAAACACAAGTGTCCCTGTAAGAGACAGAAGAGAAGACAGCAAAGAAGGCCATGGGAAGACAGAGAGAGACTGCAGTGATGCAGCCCCAAGCCAAAATCAGCAGAGTCTACTGCAGGCAAGGAAAGATTGTCTCCTAGGGCACTCAGAGGGGACATAGCCTGCCAGTACCTTGAGGTTGGACTTCTGCCCCCCAGAACAGTGAGAGAATACATTTCTGATTTTCTGAGCTGCCCCATTCCTGGTCATTTGCTGAAATAGTCACAGGGAACCAATGCAAAGGAATGAAAGAAGTGCCATTTGTAGGTGCCCCAAGTATCCCCACAGTGGCCTATGGTGGCAGTCCCCTGGAGCCCCACATACCTCTCCACCTCTGCTCCAATCGGTTTGCTTGAGAAACAGCGGAACCACTTGCTGATCATGCAGCATTTCCCCGGGAACTGTTTTGTTTGAGCACCAGTGTTTATCTTCCACCTGCCCACCTCTCAGCTCCTAAATCTGCAGTCAGGCACACACTCAAGCAATTTGTCCTGAGAAGGAAAACAGTTACTGTGTGCATTCTATTTAGCTAATGGAATTCTGTCAGTCCAAACACATTATTGAATCTTCAGAGTTTCACAAGAGCCATTATAGTTGGGAACTAAATGTCCCCCAAAAGTCATGTGTTTGAACATTTGGTCCCTGGCTGGTCATGGTGTTTGTGGAGGCTATGGAAACTCCATGGACTGTAGTTTAGCTCAGTTGGTAGAGTGCTTCCCTGTACTCTCTGAGGCCCTGGGTTCAATCCCCAGTATGGCATAAAATGGGAGGACTTGGCAGCCCATTCCTGAAACAATCAGCCATTGAAAACCCTATGAATAGCAGAGAAGCACTGGCAGAGTTCTAGCATGGCACAGTGCTGGGGAGTGTTGTGTTCTGTTGTACATAGGGTCCCTAGGAGTCCAACCTAACTCATCAGCACCTAACATCAACAATAATGGGAACTTTGGGAGGTGGATTCTAGCTTTTCAAAAGCAGCTTCCTGGGAGTGGCCTTTGGAAGCTTTTACCTAGAGCCCCAGTTCCCATCATTCTGTGCTCTTTGCTCCTGATCTACCATGCCATGAGGTTGTCTGAAATGGGCCCTGTCATGCCTGTCCTGCCACTATGCCTTTCTGCCTCTCTGAAGTACAATCCACTAACTGTGAGCACCCAACAAATCTCCTCCCCCATAAGTTTGTTTCAGTCAGTTTCTCTGTCACTGTGACGTACCAGTTGACTAAAAACACACGCAAACAGCTCACACCTTCTTGCAGACATGCTTGAAGTTTCTGATGGATTTGAGAATAAGACAGCCAGGGGTATTCATACTGGATTACAAAGGATATTGCTCTAATTTGAAGATGCTTGCTAGCTTTTGCTTTATGAGTGGTTTGGGCTTGCATGGTTTGGTTTTGCTTTGATGGTGTTGGCCACAGTCATCACATAACAATAGTTAAACTGTTTGTGGACCAGAGTGTGGGCTTTGCAGATAATCGCTTACCTCGCTATCATCAGTCTGAGCATCCTGAGTGGGTCTTGAGAGTGGACCAGGGCACAGTGTGTATCACACACTTGCTGCCTACATTTTAGGAGGAGACACTGCTAAGAAGACATTCCTTCCATTGGAATTGATCTCATGTCACAGTTCCTCTTTGCAGCAAGAGAGCAGATAGCCAGGAGAACAAAGTTCCCAGAGGGTGGAGGCAGCCATGCCCTCTACAACTCTCTCTTGTTGTTAGGTATACCATTGAGTCAGGGCCAACTCATACTGACTTCTATGTATAACAGAATGAAGCACTCCCTGATACCGTGCCATGCCCAACACTATATCAGTGTTTCTCTGCTATTCATAGGGTTTTCAATGACAGATTGTTTTGGGATTGTTTTGGTAGTGGGTTGCCAGGTCCTTCTCCCATTTTTTTGGTGCTGAGGATCAAACCCAGAGCCTCAGAGAATGCAGAGCAGCACTCAACCAACTGAGCCAAACTCTAGCCCCTACAACCCTCTAGAAGATGCAAAGCTGTTGGTACCTGCTGGCTAGGTACTCTTGGGCAAATGAGAATGGCCACCTCTCTCCCCTGCTTGGGCTTCTTAATGAGCAAGACAAATAGATACTTAAAGTTTTCAAGACTGTGACCATTTAGATAGGAAAACTCAAACACCAATTACTTTGCTGGGCTTTGGGGCAATTTATCTCAGTATCTAATATTTTTCTGCTTTTTTAATCTCCCATGCAGTCTCTTCCATTCATCATTTTCTCCTTTGCAACAAGTAAAATCCCATCACAATAAAGAAATTGCCAGAGGACTGTCTGACTTCTTTTCCTAGAATTTTTCAGTATTAAATATTGCTTGTAATAAGTGGGTTATCAATCAGGCTCAGATATAATATTTAGCTATTTTGATTGAGAAGGATTAGTGGAAGTAAACTTTGGTCCATTTTTGGTCTTCTCAACTCATTTTTTACTTTTGCTTTGATAAATCTGCTTGATCTCATTTTATTCTTTATCTTCACACCTTATCTTTTATCTGTCTGCTTATAGATGGTTCATGTAATTATAACAGTTGTTGATTTTTTAAATATAGCACAAACACACTAATCAAAGTTTTAAGCCTATCAAATATAAATCTCATAAATTTTAGTTTTGTATATTCAACATAAGCCTACAGTATAAATGCTGGAATCCTGGATAGATTAATAATAGTAACAGTTCCATTCAAAATGTCCACTGTGGTTAATTAACAAAGAAGCAGGCAATATTATATATCCCAAGATATTTTACAGTTGATAGGAACTCTGTTTTCACTAGCTAGGGAATTTGGAGAAATACCTAAATCACAAACGAACTGTTACTAAGATAATTTGTCAATATATTTGGATTCTGATGTTCTTTCTCTTGAACCTCTTTATCCTAAAAGATAACTAATAAATCCATGGGCAGAAACTACACAATCAACTTGACATTAACATGAAATTTTATAAACTAATACTATTTAAAATAAATCTCAAAATGAGGATGAATTATGGGAATTTTTTTAAGAAAAGGTAATATTACTTTTGGTGTAAAGGACTATTCCCAATCCTCCTAATCCCCCAGTACAGGAGATTAGCCCCTAAGCACAAGAGGGACAGGGATTTTGTAAGATCTGGAATAGGTTCTGGATCCTGGCCTGTAATTTAGGGCCCCATTGTTTGTTTTAGAAGAGAGCGAGTGGGAGCCCAGGTAGCCCCAAATTGTGTCATGCTCCCTTCCTCCTGAGGTTTATTTCAGGATTTCAGAAATCCTCCACAGACAGAAGCAAAATCATATGCTGGGGAGCAAGTCAGCCAAAGCCACATAAGACTCATTGGTTACTCACTGCTCAGTTCAGGAAGTAAAAGTAGAATTACAGCTGCCTAGTAGGTACCATAGGGCTGGGATTTAGCTCAGTTGGTAGAGCACTGCACTGCAGTCTCTGAGGTCCCGAGTTCAATTCCCAGCACCACAAAAATGGGAGAAGGGCCTGGCAATCCACTCCCAAGGCAATCCCGAAACAGTCAGCCATTGAAAACCCTATGAGGGTCACTATGAGTCAGATACCGACTTGACGGCACCTAACAACAACAGTAGGTACCATATCTCTCCAATTTCTATGTTGAGCTAATAATCCAAGAAGCTGGACTTCATGAAGAAAAACATGGCATCAAGATTGGAGGAAGACTAATTAACAACCTACGTTACACAAATGACACAACTCTGCTTGCTGAAAAGGAAGAGAATTTGCAACATTTACTGATGAAGATCAAAGAACCCAGCCTTCAATATGGATTGAGACTCAACATCAACAAAACAAAAACCCTTACAACTGGGTCAGTATGCAGCTTCATGATAAATGGAGAAAAGATTGAGGATGTCCACGATTTTACTTACTTGGTTCTACAGTCAACACCTGTGGAAGCAGCAGTCAAGATATTAAAAGACACATTGCTTTGGGAAAAGCTGGGGCAAAAGATCTTTTTCTTTTCTTTCCAGTTGAAAATTTTTAATGTACAACGTAATGTGTTTCATTCTGACATGCGTTTCATTGTGGTATTTCCATATATGCATTTCATTGTACATTGCTCTCATAACTTCCCCCTTACCCTCTCGTGCCCCTCCTCCCCCATCTCCCACCCCCCACACCAATGGCCTCCCTTCTACTTGCATGTCTTTTTGTGGGAATATTTATCTATACCTGTGTATCCTGATTTTGATTTAAGTCCAAACTTTTTTCCTATAGTGATCTATCTTTTTACATTCTCAACATTATTACATGAGTAATCTAGTCAGTTTGCATTATTGCCATCCTTTGGTGCTATTATTATTATTATTATTATTATTATTATTATTATTATTATTATTTCCTGAACTATTAAAGTTGGGCTGTTTACTTTGAAGTTGACCTCTCATTCCTTGCTCCTCATTGGCCCTCCTCCCCTTCCTGTCCTGTCCCATCATCACTTCCTTTTGCTAGATCCCTCCCTCCTCCTTTCCACTCCTTAAGTTGTCCCTTCTCCACAAAGTTTACATGTGCTTTTTATTATGTTCCAATTTATGTGTAGGATTTTTTCCTTCTTTTAAGTTTGATTCAGCTCCCATATATGAGTGGGAACATGTGGTATTTCTGTTTTGGGGCTTATGTTCTTTCACTTAGGATAATTTTCTCCAATTCCATCCATTTTGCTACAAATGACATTATTTGATTTTTTTGATTGCTGAGTAGCATTCCATTGCGTTTATGTACCATAATTTTTTATCCATTCTTCTATTGACTGGCACTTTAGTTGATTCCATATCCTTGCTATTGTGAAAAGTACTACATTGAACATGGAGTTGCAGGTGTCCCTGCAATATGATAACTCATCTCCCTTTGCGCATATTCCCAACAGTGGTATAGCTGGATCATATGGTATATCTATTTTTAGTTTTCTAAGGTATCTCCATATTGATTTCGAAAGTGGTTGAACCAGTGTACAGCACCACCAGCAGTGTAAGAGGGTTCCCTTTTCTCCACTGCCTCACCAGCATTTGTTGTTATTTGTTTTATTGATCTTGGCCATTCTTACTGGAGTAATGTCAAATCTCAGGATTGTTTTGATTTGCATTTCCCTAATGGCTAGGGATATTGAGCATTTTTTCATGTGTTTCATGGCCTTCATTTGAGAACTGTCTGTTCAGTTTCTTTGCCCACTTGTGTATTGGGTTATTTGTTTTCTTGGGAATTGATTTCTTGAGTTCTTTATAAATTCTGGAAATTAGTTCCTTATCCAATGTATAGAATGCAAAGACTTTTTCCCTTTCAGTGGGGACTTCCTTGACTCTGTTGATTGTTTGCTTTGCTGTACAGAACTTTTTAATTTCATGTAATCCCATTTATCTATTCTTGTTGCGATTTATTGAGCAGTTGGAGTCCTATTAAGGAAATGCTTTCTTATGCCTATATGTTGGAGTGTGTTGTCTATCTTTTCTTCTATTAATTTTTTTTTCAGTATTGAGGGTTGAACCCAGGGCCTCATGCTTGCATGCTCTGCAAGTGCTAGACCACTGAGCTGCACCCTCAGCCCTTTTTTTTTTTTTTTTACTTTTTTTGAGCCAGGGTCTCGCTAATTATGCAGACTGCCTCTGATCTCGAATTTTCAATCCTCCTGCCTCTGCCTCCTGAGTCACTGGGACTACAGGCATGTGCCACCAGGCCCGGCTCTTCTATTAATTTTAAAGTTTCTGGTTTTATGTTGAGGTCTTTTATCCATTTTGAGTTAACACTCATGCATATTGAGAGGTGGGGGTCAGTTGCATTTTTCTGCAAGTGGATGTCCAAGTTTCCCAGCACCATTCATTGAAAAGGCTATCCTTCTTCTAGTTTACCTGCTTTGCTCCTTTGTCAAAAATCAGGTGGCTATAGATGCATTGATGTATCTCTGGATCCTCTATTCTGTTCCACTGGTCTTCAGGCCCTGCAGATCTCTACAAGGAAAATTTCAAAACATTAAAGAAAAAAATTGCAGGGGATACTAAAAAGTGGGAGGACTTCCCCTGCTCATGGATTGGGAGAATCAATATTGTAAAAATGGCTATCGTACCAAAAGTAATCTATAGATTTAATGCAATCCCCATTAAAATTCCAATGACAGACATTACAGAAATAGAAAAAATGATCCAAAAATTCATATGGAAACACAAAAGACCACATATAGCCAAAACACTCTTAAGCTGCAAAACTAGTGCAGGTAGGATCACAATCCCTGACTTTAATCTATACTGTAGGGCTGTAGTAGCAGAAACAGCTTGGTACTACCACAAAAATAGGCCTGAAGGCAAAAGATCTCTTTAAAGTATTGAAAAGTAAAGATGTCACATTGAAAATGAAGGTGTGCCTGGCTCATGCCATGGTATTTTCAGTTGCATCATATGATTGTAAAAGCTGGATATTAAACAAGGGAAACAGGAAAAGAATGGATGCTTTTGAATTATGGTGCTGGAGATGAATATTGAATATTCCAATGACTGCCAAAAGAACCAACAGATCTGTCCTAGAAAAGTGCAACCAGAGTGTCCCTTGGAAATAAGGATGGCTAGACTGCATCTCATTTATTTTGGACCTGTTGTCAGGAGGGACCAATCCCTAGAAAAGTACTTCATGTTTGGGAGCGTGGCAGATCAATGAAAAAAATGAAAACCCTCCACTAGATGATTGACACAGTGTCTGCAACAATGGGCTTAAACACAAATAAAATCATGTGCCTGGCACAGAATCAGGGAGTGTTTCATTCTGCTATATATAGGATCGCTATGAGTTGGACTCAATGCAACAGTACCTAACAACAACAACATTAGTTAGCACTGTTTGGCTTGACTGGTAAGTACCAGGACAAACGTCAACTTTTTAATTTAGGGCAAAAAAAAAACTAAGTGAATTTCAAACAGTAAATGTGCTGCATTTGAGCAGCTGTACTGGGAATTCTTCAGTAAACATCCTATGTGTTAGTGAGGAAGATGAAATTATAGGTAAATAATATATCCTTTTTACATGCCATCAATCTCTCCAGTTTCTGAGGTCTTATGTGAAGAAGGTATACATGTGTGCAATCGGAACAAGATGGACACATATACAAATAAGATGTACTTAGGGTGAGCTGTTCCTACCAAACATTGCTTCAACTATGTGACCACACATTTCCTCTGATCATTTTGTCTTTTAGAGTGATTCATTCAGTTTTGCTTTTTATCAATATTAACTCACGTTGCTGTGAAATTAAGATTTCTTTGTTGGCGAAAAATCTGTGGGTACCTAGTGTTTTGCTATGTAGACCTAATAGTTTACAGTTGTATCACCCTGATGTCCAATTCCCATACTGATCTTAGAAGCTAAAGCATATTCAGACTAGTTAGTCCTTGGATGGATAGAGACTGCCTGGGAATACCTGGTGCTTAGGAGAAGGACCCAGCAGACCACTGCTGAAACAATCAGCCACTGAAAACCCTATGAATAGCAGAGAAGCACTGACAGTAGTGCTGGGCATGGCGCAGCGTTGGGTAGTGTTTCATTCTCTTGTACAGAGGGTCACTATGAGTCAGACCCAACTTGACAGCACCTAACAACAACAAGAACAGTAGCAAAACCATCAGGGCAATCCAGAGGGAGTCCCTCAGAATTCCAGTTCTTCAGAAAGGGATTGAGTATTATGCTTTAAAAGGTTTTCTCTATTCTAGTAAGTTTGGGGAGACATGGGTTAAACTAAGTTAACCAGGTGGCTTCATTTTAACTAGTAGATAGCATGGAGTCTTTGCTAGTTTGAAGTAAATTTGCTAAGGCATTGTAAGTCAATGGCATGAATATCAAGTACAGCATTTCCCACACTTACATTACATGAGTAGAACTACTGCATACCAGACCTTCATGAAGGTAGGTAACAAGAACAATAGGATAAGTGCCAATGCATCTTATATTGTGTGATCTTAGGGCCCAGCCCAGTTGCTTATTAGTTTATCAGAAGACATAGGCTGTCACAATGAAAAGCATGTCAGAATGAATCACATTAAGATGTACATTAAAAATGTCCAATAAAAAAAATTTTTTAAAAGAAGACATAGGCTGTTAGATATAATCCTCTCCTTACTGTATAATATTGGTGAGAAGGTAAATTGGATATACCAGCTAACTAGATGTGACTTTAATGAGGGCTAATAGAATGCCTGGCTGAATAAATGAATGACAAAGAAGTGTCACACCAATGGGAAAGACTATCCCCATGCAGAGGGCTCAAAAGGAAGTGAGAAGTGTTACAGTGTAGACAGGAGTTTCTGCCTAAGAGACTTGTAAGAACCAAAGATTAGGGAATAGCTCTACAACCTAATGTATGGCATGTAACCTCTTTAGACTGCATTTGTCCTCTATGTAAAATTAGAAGTTGTACCTCTCTTTTTATACCTCTGTTGTTGTCGTTCTTGTTAGGTACCATCAAGTAGTGTCCAACTCATAATGACCCTCGTGGTTTTCAATGGATGATTGTTTCAGGAGTGGACTGGCACATCCTGCTCACATTTATACCCAAGGGAAATGCAAAACAAAATGGAAATAATGGACGTAGATGTTCTCAAAAAAGTTAGACAGCTATATAATGTAAACTATGAGACCTAGCATAGCAAGAAAACTGATAGTTCTATTTTTAATTTTGGGGGGAGTCTCCACACTGATTTTCATATATATTCAATATTTTAATATATGTCCTTAGAGTAGAAGGGGGACTATGTAGAAGGTGAAGAGGGAGTATAGAGAGGACAGAGGGGGCAATAAGAAAGGGTAATGGGGAAAAGGAAGAGAAATCATGTTTTGCTCTCAAAGGCAGAATCTAGATATATATGTTTCTCTCTCTCTCTCTCTCTCTCTCTCTCTCTCTCTCTCTCTCTCTGTCTTTTTTTTCTTTTTTTTTACACTAGCAAGACATTCAAGCAGAAGGGTGATCATTGGTGAGGAGGAAAAGGATCAGCAGGGCAGAAGAAGATAGAGAGGGTAATTGTTGTTGTTAGTTGTTGTCAAGTTTGTGTCCAATTCATAGTGACCCTACATACAATAGGCAAAACAGTATTGTTAGTGCTTCTGTGCTATTCATAGGGTTTTCAATGGTTGATTATTTTGAGGGAGTGGGTTGCTGGGTCCTTCTCCCACAGCTACAGCACCTGGTGTTCCCAGGCTGTCTCCCATCTGAGTACTAACCAGGCTCTACCCTGCTTAGCTTCCGAGATCTGACGGGATCAGACACCACAGCGGTAGGGCTGCATGCAGAGAGGGTAGTAGCAGAGGTGAATATGAGCAATGGACAATGATATGCATGGATAGAAATGTAATTATGAGACCCATTAAGTTGTACACTAACTGAAAAGTTACTAATAAAAAAAGAAAAGAAAACTGATAGATGATTCTCTCTCTTAGTATCCTTAATTTAGGCTAATTTTCACTTTGGCAGAGGTATAGATCATTTTGACAGAGCAAGAATGAGGGAATGTGATTTTGCTTGTTTGTTTGTTTGTTTGTTTGTTTTTGCAGTACTAAGGTGCTAAACCCAGGACCTCACACATCCTTTGCAAGTTCTCTGACCCTGAGCTGCATCCCCAACCCTTTTTTTATTTTTTATGTTGAGACAGGATCTTACTAAGCTAAGCAGGCTGCCTCTGGCCTTGAACTTGGGATCCTCCTGCCTCCATTTCCAGAATCACTGGGACTACAGGCATATACCCCTGCACATGTCTGAGAATGTGATTTTATAATTCATCATTAGTCATCATTTTATGGCAGTAATCGATATATTATTCCATTGTTCTCAAGTCAGAAGACAGATTTCTGATTCTATTCCTCAAAACAAAGTGTTCTTATGGAAATACTGATCTCATTCTGTCTCTGATAGACTATTTTCAGAAATTTTTGCCTTAGGAGAATGTTTGGGTCTTTGATAGATAGGAATCTTGTCCTTAAATTGAAAAGCCCTTCCAAGATTTTTTTCTCCTGAAGCTAGAATCAGTTAAGTTTAAATCTTCTTTACTTCCTATCTGCTAAAATTAGGTGATGAATCACATAATTATTTTTTGGCTATCAATCTTAATATTTAATCAAATTATTTAAGTTCTGTTAAAATGTATCATATCAGTTGCTTGCCTCATTTTCAATATTTCTCGAAAGTCAGTTTATTTCTAGTTCACAAAAGTACTTTGGCAAACCTTCTGTTAATTAACTGCCATTTTTATTTTTAGACTTATTCTTAGGCTAGTTAAATATGCATGTCTGAATCACCTTCTTTCTTGCTGACATTTCTACTCATTTGCTTGTAGTTCCTGACACCTCAGCAGTGTGAAAATTTCTCAGAATCTAACTCAGTGAATTCTTTTGGATGAAACTTCAATGTGCCAAAAATTACAATTCCTTTGTCTTCCAAACAAAAGATATAGGTTATTTATTTTGGGGTAATAACTCTTGAAAGAGTTATGTACCATATAGTGAAAACCTATAAGATTCTGCCTCATTGAATATTCATTCTTTTTCAGAGGGTGGAGTTACTCTTTGATCATTTTCTCAGGCTAACTGCTTACCAATTCAGACATGTGAAAACCGTCCTTACATGTGTTATAAGTCAATGCTTGTTGAAAATCATAGTTATTAGAAAAAAGCATAAATAACCTCAGAGTATCTTCTAGAACTTTATCAGTCTCTGTTCATTGATTGCCTGTCTCCAACTGATCCCTTCTTACTCTGCCTTTCTTTCTGTCTTTCTCTTTTTCTATTTGAGTAAATCTCCAATCAATGAAAATAACAGGAAGATACATAAAAAAATTTAATGTAAAAAATATTGCATCACAGCCGGCCACGGTGGCACATGCCTGTAATCCCAGTGGCTCAAGAGGCGGAGGCAGGAGGATCGCAAGTTCAAAACCAGAGACAGTCTGTATAACTTAGTGAGACTCTGTCTCAAAAAGTAAAAATATGGGCTGAGGATGCAGCTCAGTGGTCCAGCACTTGCAGAGCATGCAAGCGTGAGGTCCTGGGTTCAACACCCAGTACCACCAAATATATATATATATATATATATTGCATTGCATGAAATATTTGTTTTAATCCAGAAGGCACAAAGGGACAGTTGTAGATAGGAACTGGCATGCTTAGACCAGAGCGCTGGTGTTGCAACTGCCATTATCTAGTGTGTAAAAAGGAGACAGGAAGGCAGAACATTAAGAAGAGAAAGGAGTTTTACTTATGAATTATGACAAGGAAGTCAGAATTCAGAACTATCCCTGCATGTTTGGAATAAAAAAGCACGCATTTCCCATGGTTTCCAAGGTTATCTGTAGTCAGATCATGGTGAGCAAACAGCAGTTCTTTCACAAGATGATCACACTATTGCGTATTGGTATTGCCAGGGTTAGAGATGAAGTTGGTTAGGAATCAGCAACTAGTAGGAAATGGCTTAGAGATTCATGATTTGGGACTGGAGCTAGAAAAATGATCCTGTGTTTCATTTTTTTACTTTTTATTTTTTTGCTTTGTCTTCTGGGTGTTTTATTCTGTCTTCATGATGTACACGCTGTCATGCTGATGGCAGAGGTAGGGACTGGTTTTCCTTAACTGTCCCTTCTGAGGCTGAAATTCTGCCCCCCAAATGCAGCTCCAACCACAGATGTTTGTTTGGGAGTTTAATTTGTGGCCATTAATTTGATGGTGCATCTCATCTGACCCATTGTCTGGGCATAGATTTTGCAAGCAGTGTGGATCCATTCACAAAGACCTCCTGATGTGGTTACAAAATGAGATCTATATCCTATTAAATCTCAAGAGTTAAGTTTTGTTTTGTGGTCATTTTTATGTGGCAGAAATATTTTATTCATTTTCATTTGTCTACTTAGATTGGGAACCCAGAACATTCATCTGCAAGATTTATCTCTCCCATTTTACCTCCATTGCCTATGACTCAAAGAATGTTCCAGCTCTCAGAGTTTCAAGTTTTTAGTGGTCCTGGCCATACTACCTGTGGGGCTGGGCTTCCACATATGAGATGTACTTGTTCTTTAATGGACTTGCATGTCTAATTAAATTAGATCTGACTGTAAATATATCAGCTCTGGCGTGGTCATGGTGGCAGATTTGATTTACTCAATTATATTCTGGTCAGAAGAAGGATAGATTCTAGTCCATTATATACCATGAAAATTTATAGTTAGGAAAATGCACAGATTAGTAGAGCCATTTTCTATATAATTTAACTATTGCTTTAAGATATTGTGTAGACCCAGGCTGACCAACATTTATTGTTATATTTACAGGACTATTATTATTATTAGCTTTTAATGACAATTTATTGTCTTATCATCTGTTTTAGAAGCTTGCAAAGGATCTTTCTTTTTATTTCTTTGCAGTAATTAGGGGTTGAACCCAGGTCTTCACGCATGCTTTGCGCTGAGCTGCACCTCTACCCATTTATTATTATTGTTATTATTTTAATCTTTAGAGAAGGTCTCACTAAGTTATGCAGGCTGCCTCTGACTTCAACCTGGGATCATCCTGCCTCCACCTCCTGAGTTGCTGGGATTACAGGTGTGAACCACTGCGCCCAAGCTGCAGAGTATCTTTTTAATGAATTCTGAAGGATTAATTAGATTCCATGTAAAGAATGTTTCTTTCTAATTTTTACAAGCACATCCTGTTAGATCAAGTATTAAAGAGAAAGTAGAAAGAAGGCTTTTATAACAGGCCCAATTCAAAATATAACACCAACCACAATTAAAAGTGCTTCATTTAGGTAATAAAGCCTTGTTTTATTGATCTTGGATTAGAAAGCAGTCCGGTTTCTCAAAGTTGTCTGATTCTGATGTAAATGAGGTCTGGAAATACTGACTCAATCCCTTGGCAGTCAGAGATGTTCGTTGGGGTGGTGATATCAGTCTAAATACGGATGCCTGTAAAAGCTGCCCATTGTTGATTGCATCAAGTGAGAACCGTAGCTGTGAAAGTCCTCTGGTCAGGCTACTCTGACACTTCTCCTAGCAGACGCGATGACTGAGGCATGGCTATAGCAGGGTGTTAAGCAGGCATGAGAGGAAGTCAGAAACCACTTGCTGGGGATAAGGCTGAGCTGCTGGGGTTATAAACCCAAAAATATCAAAGCTGAGGAGTTAGTACTGTGAGAGTAACCACATACTATGCACAAGGAGAGCACTGGCAAAGCTCCAGGGCCTTTATTTCATCCCATCAAGTGCATGTTTGGATTACCATCAAATGAAATGGCTCTTCAAAAACCTATAAATGGGAAAAAAATTATGTTTTATTTTATTTTATTTTATTTTTATTTTTATTTTTTTGTGGTACTGGGGGTTGAACCCAGGGCCTCGCACTTGCATGCTTTGCAAATACTGTACCACTAAGCTGTACCCCTAGCCCATTTTTTTACTTTTTTGAGACAAGGTCTTGCTAAATCACACAGACTGCCTCCAAGGTCTCACTAAATTACATAGACTGCCTCTGGTCTTGAACTTGAGATCCTCCTGCCTCTGCCTCCCCAGCCACTGGGCAATGTGCCACTGTGCCCAACTAATGGAATTTTTTAATAAAAGAAGCATTGACCATTATTGTACCATTCTTTAGATGAAAGGGAACATGCTTCTACCTGAAGTGAACATTCCATTGCTGCTGAAGCCAAATCATAATGATAATATTTTACTTGTCCCAGTTAAGTGGAAGTTGGGTTTTTGTATTTCCACCTGGTGGTGGTGTTGGACTCTTGATAAATAAGACAGCTCTCACCGTAATATGATGCCACATAAGCAATCTGCAGGATGCTGTGTGTCACTGACTTTACATATCTAACTTTATTTCACATGGTGAAGAAGAAAAATCTTTAGGATCTTGGAAATCCCAAAAATGATTTACATTTAAAAGATACGTTTTAAAGGCTTATGAGTTTGACTATGGGGTGTGGATTTCCAGAAGGCAACTTCAAGAAGAGATATCAGAAGACACAAGATGTGAATGTCAGTTCTAAATGACTGAAGACAAGACATAACTTTGGTTTGGTTCAGAGTGATAATTTTTTAAAATAAAGGAGCAGCAAGAATAACAAAAATCCCCAGCAGGTACTAGGAAGTCTAGCATTTTAATAAGCAAGGATCGTTTGCTAAATATTGATTTAAAAGATTCAACTGTAGCATTTTTCACAAATGAGGAAATTTTGGTAAAACTGACTGGAGAGATTATCAAAATTACCCCTAAACCTACAGACCCTCAAGGAGGAATATTTTGATGATAAGAGAAGTTTTTGCTGTTTGGGTACAAAGTATTTTCACAGCTTCATGTCCAGAGCAGAGTGTCTCCTAAAAGATCAGTATATCATTTTACCAGAGATAAAACTCACTTCAAACTTTATTATTTTTGTATACACATTTTGGGGCTGGGATTTAGCTTGGTAGAGCACCACTTTGCAGTCTCTGAGGTACTGAGTTTGATTCCCAGCACTGCAAAAACAAGAGAAGGACACAGCAATCCACACCCAAGGAAATCCCGAAATAATCAGCCATTGAAAACCCTATTGCTATGAGTTAGATACAATTCAATGGCACCTAACAACAACAACAACATAGCACATTTTGTAACATTTTAAACAAAGAATTAACCAATCTTTTCTCTATCTTGTAAGTAAGCTCATTAGTATCAGGCAACCTTTCTAAAGATGTTAATATATTACAGTTTTCTTCTTTATTTCTAAGCATTGTAAACCAAGGTGAGAGTCACGTCTCAAATGTTCTATTATTTATCAGATGCCCCAACCTTTTTTTTTTTTTTTTTTTTTTTTTTGGAACAGAGTCTCACTGTGTATCCCAGGCTGGTCTAGAACTCACGATCCTCCTGCTTCTGCCTCTGCCTCTGCCTCTTGAGTCCTGATTGCAGGCATGTGCTACCGTACCTGGCTTATTGACTTTCACATATTAGCACACAGCTAGATATTTTTACCTTAGACTTTTTACCATATTAGACATTTTTACCTTAGACTTTCTCCCTTATAAACAGAAACACAACCCATTACCTTATAAATACATTCATATCATTTTACAACTATTGTACCTAGTGCCTGCAGCTGTACCCCGGTAGCATCCAATCCTGTCAGATCTCGGAAGCTAAGCAGGGTCAGGCCTGGTTAGTACTTGGATGGGAGACCGCCTGGGAATACCAGGTGCTGTAGGCTTGGGAGATAGACCCAACAACCCACTCCCAAAAAAGTCAATCTGCCATTGAAAACCTTATGAACAGCAGAGAAGCACTGAAAGTAGTGTTTCACCTCTTGTATGTAGGGTTGCTTTGAGTCAGATACCAACTCAACAACACCTAACAACAACAACAACAACAACAATTGTACCTAGTATAGTGTGTTGGGACTGGGATTTAACTCAGTTGGTAGAGCGCCGCTCTGCAGTCTCTAAGGTCCCGAGTTCAATTCCCAGCACCACAAAAATGGGAGAAGGATGTGACAACACACTCCCGAGGCAATCCTGAAACAATCAGCCATTGAAAACCCTATGAGGGTCACTATGAGTCAGACATGACTCGACAGCACCTAACAACAACAACATAGTGTGTTAGGCAGAATAAAAGCACCCCCTGCAAGATGCCCAACACCTAATCCCCCAAACCTATAAATATTCTCCCTTACATGGCAAAGGAGAATGGAGGTTCTGATCCTTTCAGCTTGAGCTAGGGAGCAGAACCCAGATCACCACAGTGGACCAATGAGATCACAAAAGCCCTTAAAAGTGGAAGAGGGGTAAGGGGGGCAGATGAGAGGGTCAGAGTGATACTGTGTGAGAAGGATTCAGTGCACATTCTTGCTTCTGTTCAAAACAGGGAAACAGGTCCACAAGCCAAGGAGCACAAGTGGCCTGTAAAAGCTAGAAAAGGCAAGAAAACAGATTTCCCCTCTATCATCGGAGAGGCAGCACTGCCTGTCCCTTGGTTTAAGCTCTGTGAGGCTCATGTACTCCTCACCCACAATGCTACAATGTGTGTGTTATAAATCCGTATAGTTTTAAATTGCTAAATATATGGTGATTTGTTACAGCAAGAATAGAAAACCAGTGCATACAGCATACAGCATCAGCTACTCATATTAGTTATAACTTTTTTAAAACACGTCACCCAGTTGTTTCCTCACTGACATAGCAAAGACCAGGAGACAACTTCCTGAGACCTGTGTCACAAGCCAGTATTCCAGGAGACCAGCTGAGGTCAGCAATGCTGCCTGTCTGTAATCCCAGCAGTTTGGGAGGCAGAGGTGGGAGGATCGTAAATTCAAGACCAGAGGCAGTCTGGGTAATTTAGCGAGACCCTGTCTCAAAAAGTAAAAAAAATGGGCTGGGGGTGCAGCTCAGTGGTCCAGCACTTGCAGAGCATGCAAGTGTGAGGCTCTGGGTTCAACCCCCAGTACCAAAAAAAAAAAAAAAAAAAAAAAACAGAGAGAGAAGAAATGCTGCCTGTGATTCACAGACTCACACATTGCACTTCCTCCTACAGTTCTGCATATCATTTTTATATTTCATGGATGGAAATGTGAACATACATATTGATGTCCAGAAGTCTTTGGAGAGTGATTGTTTGTGTGTGCCTGTGGTTAGTGTCCAATATGTTTTTCAAAAACAATACATTAAAATTTTTACCCAGTGAAGTTAAATGGTATAACTCAATCCACAGAATTTTTAGAGTTATATATAAGGTAAAGAAGAACAAATCCTTTATAAAACATCAGTTATTAAAAGTCAATCTAGTTGAATACCTGTTTACCTTTCATCATTTTAAATAAACAATGTCAGCTCAACTGCCTAAGAAAACCAGAATTGGAAATTTACATAGCTCATACTCATCCACAAGTGAAGAAAATAAATGTAGTCTTGTATAAAATAGATTCTGCTAGCCAAACATTGATAACATGATAAAATCAGGGAGAAGACATGTCTGTTTTCACCCTAAATTGCCAAGCATGTCTAAGTTTTGCAAGGATTCACCTCAACTAAAAATATACATAAACTCTTTCTATCTCAGGTACCAGATGTTGAAGTCTCTTTGAAGATCCTAAAGTGTCTTAATGTTATTTTTCCCTTGTCTTTGCCAATCTGATAACAACTTGTATTCCTTTGATTAATGTTTTTAATGTAGCAAACCAAGCAATTAATTTAGCTCATTGCTAAATTGCTTTGGATTGCACTTTGAAAAAAGCTTTTGTGAGAGAATATTTTTCTTAAGACCAAATAAACTAACACATTCTAAAATTATGCCCCTATCAGAATTTTTAAGTTCTCTTATTATAATTTTATATATAAGGACTTCATTATTTACTTAAGCCAATAAAATCAGGAGGTTTAGTTATCAGTCTCATCCAGAGAACATAAAAAGTTATACCAATCTCTTGACACTGGAAAAATTTTATACACACATAAAAAGACAATCCCATCAAACTCTTCTGCAAGCTGGAGAGCGTAGGGAGAGTTTATAACTGCATTCCTCCCCCATTGAACGTATGCTACTTTGGGTAGCGCTTGTCAACTCCAATGTGGGTTGAACCAGGGGATCAGCTTTGAGATTCATTAACACCTTATTGTTTGTACATAAAGCTTTTTTTCACCTTTATATTTACCTGACACATTTCTATATTGCTGAGACTTTCCTAATTTTTAACTTTTTATTTTGAAATAATCATAGGTTTTCAGGAAATTACAAATATAGTACAGAATGATGCTATGTATTCTTCACCCAGTTTCCCTTGGTGATTATATCTTATGTAGCTATAATATAATACTAAAGTCAGGAAATTAACATTACAATATGAATATGAAGTATAAAGTCACCCTATCATGTGTAGATTTGTGTAACTATCACTGCCATCAAGACTCACACCATTCCATGAACCCAACAATATTTGTAGTACCACCCTTCACAGTCACTCTCTCTTCCCTTTTCCCAAAGTCCCAACAACCATTAAGTTGCACTCAACCTCTATAATTCTGTCATTTTAAGAAGGCTATGTAAATGGAGTCTTATACTTCTCTTCCAGATTGGCTTTGTTCACTTAGCACAATGCCATTGAGATCTATCTGGGTTGTAGCATGTATTGTTCTTCTATTTTATGTTGAAAAGGAAATAACCATGCACTTAGAAGCTTCCAGATGTTTCCAGAGGTCAGACATCTCCAGACAAGTCAGAAGAGACCTTTCTCATGTTGACAACTATTCAGTTTTTTTTCAACCAGGCAATACCATTTTGAGTGGTTTACCAACTGGGTCCCTGAGCCACATAAACAAGTTTTAAAATGTAGATTTTTTGCATGTTTCCTCCCTTTTGATGATAGATTGTCTGTTTAAATGAAATATCTTTATGGTGTACAAATGGCCAATTTCTATGATAAGTTAAACACCAGATTTTTCCAAAAAATGGAGACATAAGAAGCACTAGCTACATTATAGACAGAGCAGTGATTATCACAGAGCATTGTGCGACAGAGAGACTTCCATTGCAAAGGGGAGCAAACCTCTTTTCAAAGTTACCTACAGATATCCAGCCACACACAAGTCAGCCACTCACTTTTACACCTTCAGCCACTGAAAAAAAATAAACTCATTTAGAGTGGGAAGAGGATTGGGAAAAGCACCAGGAATATGTCTCCCCACCTGGACAATAATCACACTGACAGAATCTGTCCAATAAACTATTTTGCAATTGTGGAGTATATTGAAGGCTGGAACCTTCCAGGGAAAGAATTGGACAATAAATTGTGCTTAATTTTGGTCAGTTCAGCTCTTGCCTCAAGTCTGGCTACACAGCTCTTCACCCGATGGCAGGCAGCTACCGATGTGTTCCTGGAGCAGCTTATCTGCAGCTACCAGAAGCCAGGGTTGGCACAAAGGGCCTGTCCTTCAGATATTGGAGATCTGTGCTTTCTGCTGATATCACAGAAATGCAGACAGAGGCAGGTAGCCACTGTGGCACACATGTGCACACATAAACACACACAACACATACAGATACATACGATATGAACACAGACATATGCACACTATGATGGCAAGTGCCTCTTCTTTGAGTGAAATTGTTTTCAGAGGGATTGAAGGACTGACACTTTTCTCCCACTTCATTTTTAAATTTTTCATCTTTTGGGAGCCAGTAATTAAAGATTAGAATGTTCAAAAACAACTGCAAATAAAGGTTGTTGTTGTTAGATGCCATTGCATGGGATCCAACTCATAGTGACCCTATGTACAACAGAATGAAACACTCCCCAACTCTGTGCCATGCCTGGTACTATGTCAGTGCTTCTCTGGCTGATCATAGGGTTTTCAATGGCTGATTGTTTTGGAATTGTTTAAGGAGTGGGCTGCCAGGTCCTTCTCCCATTTTTGTGGTGCTGGGGATTGAACCCAGGGCCTCACAGCATGCAGAGCAAATGCTCTACCAACTGAGCTAAACCCAGCCCGGAAAATATGCGGGAGTTAGAAAATCACTGTGTATGCCCAAGGGAAAGACACAGTCTCAGAAAAGTTCTGTGAAAACCTTATGTTTATACACAAGGCTGCTCCTTAGTGCAGAGACACCCTACAACAATCAAAAGCAAGGCAAAACAAACAAGTGTCAAACCCTAGGGAAGAGGGAGGATCTAATTTCCAGGGTTACTACCTTATTAGATTAAAATTTCAAGTTTTCAACAACAGCAAAACATCAAGGTTTACAAAGAAGGGGAATGTATGGTCAATTCAAAGGAAAAATAACTAGCAGAAGCCGTTCTTAAGAAAAGTCAGATGGATAATCTACTAAACAAAGATTTAAAACAACTGTCATGAATTAAAGGAAGACAAAAGTAAAAAAAAAAAAAAAAAAAAAAAAAAAAAAAAAAAAAAAAAAAAAAAAAAAAAAAAAAAAAAAAAAAAAAAAAAAAAAAAAAAAAAAAAAAAAAAAAAAAAAAAAAAAAAAAAAAAAAAAAAAAAAAAAGCCACTGCATGAACAAAATGGAAATATCACTTCTTGTTGCTGTTAGGTGCCATCGAGTCGTATCCAACTCATAGTGACCCTCATAGGGTTTTCAATGGCTGATTGTTTCAGGATTGCCTTGGAAGTGGATTGCCACAGCCTTCTCCCATGGAAATATCACTAGAAGGATAGAAAAACTAAAAGAAACAAAAAAGAAAAGTACAAGAACTGAAATGAAAAAAATTTAGTAAAGGAATTCAAATGAAGATTTGAGCAAGCAAAAGAAAGAACCAACAAACTTGAAGATAAGACAACAGAAAATATTGATCCTAAAGAACAGAAAGAAAAAGGACTGGAGGAAAGGAACACAGCCTAAGACATCTGTGGGAGATCAACAAGAGGACCAATATGCTCACTGTGATAAACCTAAAAGGAGAAGAAGAAAAGAAAGGGGTTGATCTTATTAGAAGAAATAATGGCTGAAAACTCACCAAATTTGATGGAAAGCATAAGTATAAACATCTGAGAAATACAATGAAATCCAAATAGGATAAACTTCAAGAAACTCATACCAAAACACATTATAATCAAATGGTCAAAAGACAGTGATAAACAGGGAATCTTGAGAGCAGCAAGAAAAGATTAACTCATGATATATAAGAGACCCCCAATAACACTATCAGCAGATTTCTCATCGAATTTTAAGAGGCCAGAATGCAGTATGCTGATAAATTCACAGTGGAAAGATAAATATTATCAACCAAGAATCCTGTGTCTAGCAAAAATATTCTTTAGAGGAAGTTAAGACATTCCCAGATAATCAAAAGCTGAATAAGTTCATTATCACTAGACATGCTTGGTAAAGAATCCAAGAAGGAGTCCTGCAGATAGCCCTGGAAGGACACTAGACAGTAATCAAAGCCATAAGAAGAAATGAAGTTCTCGGTAAAGGTGAAGACATCAGCAATAATAGAAGTTAATATTATTATAGATTATAACTCCACTTTTTGTTTTCTATAAATTCAAGAGACTACTATGTTTCAGAAAAAAATTAGTCTATAAGATAATTTTATGATAACTGGTTTATAACTCTACATCTTGTTTTCTACATAATTAAAAAGACATGTTCTAAAGCAGTGATCAGTTTATGGGTTTTAGCACATAATGTACAAAGGTGTAATTTTGTGACATTAGTAACTAAAAGTGGTAGAATGGAATTATAAATGAGCAGAGTTTTTGTATGTTATTGAAATTAACCTGATATAAATTCAAATTGAAATGGTGTAGCTTTAGGATGTTAAATGTAGTCCCATGGTTAACCACAACAAAAATAGTTAAAGAACATTCCCAAAATAAAATGAGGTGAGTATTAAGACCTTTCATTACAAAAAAAAATCCCTAAATACAATAGAGAGATATGGTAATTTGGTAATTCAGGAAACAAGGCACATAGAAAATAAATAGAAAAATGGTAGAACTAGAGTCCTTCCTTACCAGTAGTTACATTAAATATGATTAGATAAACTCTCCAATCAAAGATAGAAATTGACAGAGTGCACAAAGAATTTGATCCAACTACATGTTGTTTATGAGACTAACTTTAGATCCAAAGACCCAAATTGTAATTGAAAGGAAGCCAAGTGCCATGGGACACACCTGTAATTCCAGAGACTCAGGAGGCTGAAGCAGAAGGATCACAAGTTCAAGGTTAGAGGCAGCTTATGCAATTTATCAATACTCTGTCTCAAAATAAAAATAATTTTGAATAAATAGACCAGGGGTGCAACTCAGTGGTGGAGCACTTGCCTAGCATTCATGAGACCCTGGACTCAACCCCCAAGTACAAAAAGGAAAGAAGGAAGGAAAGTAGGAAGGAAGGAAGGAAGGGAGGGAGGGAGATGAAGGGAGGGAGGGAGGATAGATAGATATTTGTACACTTATACTCAAAGCAATATTATTTATAATAGCTAAAATAACCCAATTTTCTATTGATGGATGAATGGGTAAGAAAAATGTAGTAGACAAATGCATGTAAGAAAAAAGGACATTCTGACATGCTCCCATATGGATGAACCTTAAGTACTTTGTGCTAAGTGAAATAGTCCAGTCACAAAAAGACAAATACTGTATAATTCCATTTGTATGAGGTACCTAGAGTAGTCAGGTTTGACAGAGAAAGTAAAATAAGGTTTTCCAGGGGCTGAGGGGAGGAGGGATGGGGAATTACTGATGGATATAGAGTTTCAATTTTACAAGATGAAAAGAGTTCTGGAGATGGATAGGGGTGAGTGCTATACAATGCTATGAATATACTTAACATCATTGAACTACACACTTAAAATGGATGAGATAATAAATTTTATGCTGTGTTTTTGCCACAATAAAAATGAGTTTAAAAATATAATTTCAGAACATCACAATAAAAACTTTCAGTTTTAGCAGCTCCAGCAACAGGGAGGTCAAAAAGGTATTAAAACCTCCAAAACAAGGAGTTGTGGCATTCCTGATCCTGGATTGCTCTCTATTATATTTGACCTTTTAAAATACATATCTTTTCTCTAATGAGTTTGAGCCATTTGAGTTTATAGTGGTTCACAATAAAGATTAGCTACACACAGTGGACTCTATCAATGATCAAAAGAAATGCATAATCAATGTAGGAAGGGACTCAAGTGACTTCCCTGTGTCTGCCACTTTCCAGAGTGCAGGTGGTCACACCATAAATCCGGTACTCAATATTCCTGCCACCAGTGGAGAAATTAAGTGGTAGTGTGCACATCAATACCAGAAATAAGATTAGTCCACAAATAGAAACATTCACGAATAAATAAACAATACCAACACAGAAATAGCAGTCAGCAAGAGCAAAGCTCCCCTGCCCCATTATGGAAGCCCCACCAGCTCCCTGTGCAAAGTAGCACTGCAGGGAGCACCATTCTTGGGTGGCATGGTTTGTTAGATCTCCTGAGTGAGCCCATCAGGGACCTTTGTGTGCCCAGCAACTCTTTAACAGAAGACTCCCAAGAAGAATCATGATAAAGAGAAAATAATTTTGCCTGCAATTCTTAAAGAGATCCTGAACTTAGAGAAC